>PNEQ01031382.1:0-55628 GCA_003012365.1 Medauroidea extradentata
TAACACTGCATCATTAGCAAAAACTACCTATATTTACTTTGTTTGATGTCTTAAGTCGTCTCGCGAGTGAACTTGGCCAAGACAGTCTTGTTTGCAGACTTAAGAAGAACCTCGACGTCTATGCAACACGACCTTCTCAAGCAGTGACTATGCAACAGAAATATCTGTTCTCAAGCCACTAGAAAATAAGATTGTCTTCATCGAGGCCATGTGCTTAAGACAGGTCTTAAGAAAGGTTTATGACACTGAATAGGCATTTGTGACGTCATACGAGAACGACTTGACCAAGAAGTTGCTTAAGTTACGACTATGAATCCCACCCTATGATGTTCTTCGTCGAAGAGAAAAGCCACTTCTTCTCATTAACCTAGTACACCAGCCTCTACCAGCCCTAAAGTCTCTGCCAGAGTTGTTAAGAGTTTTTACGATTTTGCTTGCCTTTAGTTGCATCGAAATATAAGAAACTGGTAGCCCATTTTTCCTTTGAGTGCGCACAAATTCTGTAACTTGCCTGTTGATCTTGGGAAAAATGTCTATGTTTGGGTCCGTGGAATGATTTTTGAGTTGTGGTTAGCATCTTGAAGTCGTGACTTTTGTTGTCGCCAGCGCCGAATATTTGCTTCGGTAACACCATATTTTCTTGCTGCTGCGCAGTTATTGATTCCTTCTGCATATTTCACTGCCATAAGTTAAACATTTTTGTTATAACTGTGCCTTTCATCTTTATTCAAATTCGCTTTGCTACTTGTTCCTCGGTTTTCCACGCGATCTGCCATTACAACAGCATTAAATAGACAACCAACTCAATGTCCGACTCCCATCTCGTTTTTTCTTTTGTCTTCAGATGGCCATAGGAGAAAGTATAACATTAGGAAAGTACTAAACTTTTCAGAGAAAGATCAATATTGTAAGTTGGCAGTCTGGAGCATGCATGTTTAGCATGACCGGTATGTAGTACTTCTTTCAATGACAAATATATCATTTAAATATTATGGCTTTATGGTAAACCAGTAGGAACATACGCAACCTTTGTTAGTATAGGTTATACAACCAAAACTGTCTTTGAAAAAGTTTGCTCTCGATTATTAGTTAGACTACCCCTAATTTTTTACACACTATGAAAAGTAAAAAATATTGTCTTATTTTCGGGTGAATACGGTAAGTCAATCCCGCCACATCTTATAATCACTTGAGGGGAAAATGCCCAGGCCCCAGAAAGCTTTACGATATGTGTAATTGTTGAAAACCTTCCAACACACCTGTTGGCAAGCCAGGCAGTGGCACCAAATAACTTTTGTGGGCTATTAACAATCAACACATTAAGTAAATTGACTTAGGTATTTATTGGCATATGACTCAAAAATCACCTTAAAATCTTAGAGGCTCCTTTGGGGCAGGTGGACATGTCATCTGATGCACTTAGCTTCGAGAGTCCAAAATTTAATAACAAAAAGATAATAAGTCGACTACCAACATTGGTTCAAACTTCTGATAATAGGCACATCATGGTCTGATGAGGCCAGCAACTTCACACTAACTATATTTACTGGCGAACACTTCTGAACCTCAGTTGTTATTTGTCTATGAAATAGTGAGTTGTAAACAGTCAAGGCTCAGATTTACCGGTCGGGATAAATAGTACGGAAAGAATGAAGTTGTTATTTTATTAAAACAAAATGTAATCATCTTAATCGCTAGTGTATCCGAAACCAAGAGAATTTATTTAAGCCTCTCTATTTAGCATCCCTCAACAGCTGCACTGTTAATTACAATGAACGGCCAGATTAATAAGGCATTTTGATTAAGCAACAAGGAGTTTTTACCAGCAACAACAGTGCCTGTCCCAAAAGAGTGAAAACCAGCTACACCGACTGCCAGAACAGAGATAGATTGTATCAACACCATCTAGCTGTTGTGACCCCTTATCCCTCCCTCCTTCTAGTCGGCAGACTCGTTACATCAAGAACTATCTGCCCTGAACAGTGACGGTTCAATTCATTCTTCAGTCGGCAAAGGTGGCGGCTGACACATCACAGTGCTGTACTGCTATCTATGGTTTGAGACACTCAGCTTCATCAGATGGCAAGTCAAGGGGTTTTTTTTCCCCACAAATGTGGCACCTCTATTAAAAACATATTTTGGGTTTTGGGGCCCTTCAAAATTGTTGAATACAGTTTTCGGACCAATTTTACTTATTTGAAAAATAATAACGTAATTCATAAACTGGAATAATAGATGCTATTGTTTGACTTAATGCCATGCTTTGCAGTAATAAAATGATATAATCATTGTTTGAATTCTCGTGGAACAAAGAGTATTATTAAAACCAAGTTAGTAGTCCTTGTATAAGGCAGTATTATTCGTGTTGGCAGAATTATTTCATTGTTCTATTGCTTCTAGCTGGTAGGTAAGAAAGAAGTTGTATAACTGAGACTGTTTACCAGGATACTATGTGCTCTCTCTCTCTCTCTCTCTCTATATATATATATATATATATATATATATATATATATATATATATATATATATATATATATATATATTTATATATATATATATGTGTGTGTGTGTGTGTGTGTGTGTGTATATATATATATGTATGTAGACACACACACCTGTTCCAGTCGATGTATCAAAATTTTTGTCACGACAAGGCATAGATACAAACTTAATTGATTTTCTGTAATTGCTGGAACAATAATATATTCATTATTTTGCAACGAGAAACAGCTTAAAAGGAAAAATTTCTTTATTTACGGGAGCGACTACAGAGGCCGGAACATTAACAGAAACAATGACATATGGATTCCAAAAAGTGAATGAAACAATAAACTACACCTTGTCAGCGTGAAATATGTAAAACAATGTGTCTATTGCCTGATTTGTAAGAAAAACCGTAAAATCGATCTGAAAGGGATTATTCCCCCTTAACGTTGAAAAATAACCAATGTACTAGCTCATAAAATACAGCCCACTAAAAATAGACTCACTAAATTAATTTTGTAGGGTTGTAACATTGCAGTTGGTAGAATCAATGTTGTATGCTCCAAATTTACAAAATCAAGGTTCTAAGGTAGTGATTTGAAAATTTTAATTTCTGCAGGTAAGCAACAACTGTATTAATCTGTACATTAATGAACAAGTTGAATTATAGTGACCTTCGTGATTTTTCCAACTAGAAGTGAATACTTAAGTATTCAGTATGTTCCAGACCTATATTAGTTATGACAAACTCTTACTATGAGGAGTGTACTGTACTGCTGTTCAGAGAGAGGGAATTCACATGTATTCATATTTTTGTGTGTGTTCTTGCAGGGGAGTTTATCCGTAATTTGGTGGCCCTGGACAGCGGTGGTAGCGGAGGCGTGGTGTGGCGCATACGGGCCAACGAGACGAAGCTCGTATGTGCAGTAGGCAGTCGCAACGGCACAGAAGAGACTAAATTGTTGGTGTTGGACTTTGACGTGGAACTGAAGTATTGACGAACGGCTTTGTCGAAGCGCCATGTCGCCGGGATGATGACCGCCTCGTTCAGTGGTGTGCTCGCTACGACCAGCAGGGGAATGTGAAGCTTCCAAGTCTCTGGGGATAAATGTTTCCCCCCAAGCAAGTAGCAGGACTGCTGGTGGTACCACGCTTGTTGCAGGTGCCCGCAACACAGGGTTTTATATCTTGTACCGCTCCGTGTATTTTGATTGGCAGGTGTTTGGGCAGCTACCTTGTACAGTTTCATGATGACAGTTGGCACAAACATGCTAAGACTACATTCCTGGAGAGATACAGTATTAGCATAGTTTTCACTGACTGCAGTAGTGTGCATGCAAGGTGCTGCTTCTATGCCTTCCACTACAGCATGAGAGCATTGCTTGCATTCTAAGTCCCACAGTGGTTCGTAACTATGCTAATGACTTGTTCCTAATCCTGCAAGCTGGAATTTGAGACTGTTTAGCAAAATTTACTGAATGTATGTGAATGTAAATATTGAAGTTAACAAGTAATTATTTGAGCTGAAAATTAACTACAGTTTGAGTTGTCTGCTTGTTCTATGTACAGCGAAATTGTCCAGTTTGCAAGTATTCTTGTATTTGTAGTTTTTTTTCCTTTCGTTGATTGAACAGCATTTCAAAAGTACAATTTTCCCTGTTTGCCGAACTTTTTGTACTATGGTGATTCCGGAACGCAGTGTCACCTTTGTGATGTATATAACGTGTATATTCGTAGAGTAACAGTGATGAATTTTCCAAGTTAATGTGCTTGTATATTATTTATAGATTCGTACGGTATATTTTGTCTACTTAACGGCGACTGATCGTTTTGTGTGCTACTCAAGTTTGATTCCAGTTTTACTCTACTAATGTAGGTGATTTTTAAATGAATTTTTGTTAAATGAGTTGTTTTTTCTTATTTTGAGACTTGGATCTCGTGTGAATAATTATTAACGATGTGTGTAAATAATTTTTGTAATGTTTATTTATATCTGTTGCCTCTCTCTTACATGTGTTGTTTTTTTTTTCTAGGTAAATAAAGTTGTTTTTGTGAAATTTTGTTGCGTGTAAAATATTTGGAAATTACGTATGTAGATTTGGTGCAAAATGTAGGATAAATGTTGAATGTGTGTGAGGTATTGGAAGGAAAGTCCCTTACCCTGGTCCTCATTATGATACGGTGTGTGAATTATGCATAACTTGTAACATTTTATTTTCTTATCAGACATGAGGTTTTTCTTCCACACTGCATAGTTTTTTGTGTTAAAGAATAATTTGAAAGGGCTGATTGGAGGAGGTTTTGTCACATCGGTGTATTAATGTGCATAACATAACTTTATATTTACGAAACATATAACATTCAATTTCAGGAAACCTGGAAATAAACACTAAATAGCAGTGTTAAATATTTCTGATGAGGATACATTTGTTGAGATGAGTGAGTGCAAGTTTTGGAAAATTGTATTTTGTATTGTTTTGATATTGTAGACTATCTAGTTTTGGATGTAGTGTGTTAGATAAAAAACTTTTAGTTTACTAAATATATTTCGGAGATGCAGACATTAAATTCGTCTGAGTTTAATACATAGAGGTTCCACTATATTGCAGTATGTGTATATTTCAGGCAAAAAAAATTAAGGTTTCTCAACCACAGGACGGATACAATCGAGCCTCGCTAGTACAACAAGCCACGGTTCTTGAGAAATGGTCGTAGTTGCTGTTGTCGAAGGTGCCGGACTACTCTGTTCAGATCCCTAAGAAATAAAAACGAAAATAAATTAAAACAATAAAAAATGTTGTTTGCGTTAAGTTAATGTTTAACTGTCGTTGGTGTAAAACAATTACCTTTTTAATCCGTGTTCAAATGATAAATACCAGGCCTCATCATGATAGTAGGAAGGCCGGCCAGGGTTATTGGTTTGCAGTTAGCCTATAGAGTGACGTGGAGGGAAGGTCTCTCCGGGCAGCGGGCCGCTGGTATGTGACAACGCTGGCTACTGCGCAGCTTGGCAGAGAGAGCTTGGCATTGCCTGCAGCTGCAGTCTCCACACGTCTTAACTGCTGCCACTTATCAGTCTCAGACGACCACATGTCATTGCTTTCCTTCCCTTGCCAAGATATATACTTTTATTCATTTATTTTTGCTGTTTTTCCTAAATCAAATGCAGGTATTGTTTACAAGAGTTTTTGGGTGCTGTTGTATGACAAGATAGTTGTATTATGTACAGATGGGTGTGTTTTTGTAATGGAGAAAATGGAAATGGTTGTGCACCACTGTTCAAGTTACTACAGTAAACCCTCGATCTAACGACATCGCACGGTGCCAGCAAATTGTGTCGTTAGATCGCCGATGTTGTTAGTACCGAGGTAACTAAATTCCCCACCCCCCCCCCCCCCCCCAATAAAAAAATTGTGTGTTTTTTTTTTCTTTCTAAAATTTATGTAGAACAATTATTGACTTAAAAAAAAGTTTTCATTGAAATTATATTTTAGTACGATGAAAAGGTGTCTTCCAAATAAAATGGTACGGTACCTCACAATCCCTCACCGTGACGTGCGTGATAGAGCGGCGCGCTCGGTCTGGTTGTGTAGGATGGGGGAGGGGAGTGGCCGGGTCGCTGGCCTTGGCTTGCCTCCTGGCAGTTCGTTGTGCGCACGTGATTCATTCTGCTTGTCTCGTGCGAAGCACATTCATACCACAACAGAACAACTCGTATTATTTACATGAATGTATACGGCAACAATTTTTGAACCTTTCAGTACAGTTTTTTTTTTTGCGTAAGAGCTGTTACAGCCTGTCGCCATTATAAGCATTTATGCGATACTAATAAAAGTGCGTATTAAAAAAAAAACATTTTAAAAAAGGTCTATTTTAAAAATTTTATCGCCTATTATAAATGCGAATTTAAAGCCTTTCAAAGGGGGGAAAAACTGAATTTTCAAGGTGCTGTCACGTATAAAATAACGACTCGTCGCTAAAAGTTGTAGGCCTGTTGGAAAAATCACGAAACTATACACAACGCACCAGTTTAATGCTCTGTACTGTGAATACAGATGAACTCTGTACTGTGAATACAGATGAAATGGCTCTCTGCGCAATGACTGCAGTCGCTCTTATTGCTCCACTGTCGACATGCCTGACACGGTGAAGGACTGTTGTGTTTACTTTGTAGGCCGTTTTTACTCCACAGCACTTTCATTGTTGTCAAGGTCAAGCCGAGCTCCAGCTAGAGGAAAAAAATGAAATAACGCTGGATTTTTTTTTACAGACAGTTGGTACTACTTTTTTTTTTTTTTTGCTGTGCTGTAATGAGGGCAAAAAAAAACGTGCCCCTAAACCCCCATCCCCCAGGGCTATCTCAAGACACGGAAACATGGGAGAGAGAGAGTCACCGAGTGGGAGAGGAAAAACAAACATGTGGCTCTGCTTTGTGGCGAGACAGGATGCTAGTTGCACGTGACTATCAGACAGTCGGCAGTTCATGCGCACGCTCCAAGCACAATCTGGCTTGTTAGTGGGGAAGGGGGGCGGGGGGTAAATGTTTATTGGCTGGCATGGACAGTCAGGAGGGATTGTATCTATGTTTAGCGGCATGTTTCTTACAGCACAGCACTCACAAAGGAAATTGCAACACCGATGATTTTCCTTAAATTTTCAGTTTTTTACCCGAATTTTTCCCGGTTCCTCAAAAAAGGTTGTGAATTACCATTGCTATGCCGCGTCGTGTATCGAACTGCATAGCTGAGATAATGACACGTGGAGGAGTGTGAGAGGGAAGTTCAGGCAGGACGGAGCGTGGAGAAGTGAGGGGGAGTATTAGAAGATAAGGCAGCGTTAGTCATCACGTCTCACATATGTCGATGTTGCGCGGGTGGCCTACACACATGGCGCGCGCTTCAACTATATACCAGCTGAAGTTTCTAGCATTTTTAAAGTTTTTTTTTTTTTTTTTTTTTTTTTTTTGTTTCACAGGTGCATATTACTAATTTATGATAACTGTGTTATGTTATTGTTTAATATACGCATAATTATTTTTCATTATCGTTTTGCTTAGTTTTTATAAATTTTTAAAATATTAATTTTTTCACGGTTCCTGGAAATTATGTCGTTAGATCGCCAATGTCGTTAGATCGGGGGTTTACTGTATACTAGTCTCAAGAAAGGATCTTGTGACTGACAATCATCCGCTAGCCTCACATTGTTTATTAAACAATGGCTAAGTTATGGTGAGTGACTCTAAAGATGGCAGCAGTACGAACATATTTGTTTGCATTGTAATTCACTCGTGCCAGAAACTGATTTTCTTTATACATGTGGCTTACAACAGTTCTTTTTTTACTGGTTTATAAATACTGCCAAATTAAGGCTGTTTTTAATCACATATGGGATATTAAATAAATTCTGCATGTCATTATTTAAAAACACAGATGTCTTTGTGAATGGAAGTTGTCCCATCTTCTCGCTGTCTGTATATTGTCCCTCTGTAAAATATCTGATGACGTTGTCTCGCTTTGTTCCACTTATTCAGAAGTGTCATTGTTTTCCCCTTGGTCATTTTCAGCTCATCAAACAAGGTCCAAGTTGTGGTCAGTAAATGTAAGAGGTTTGCAGTAAATCCAGCACAAAACCATAGATATAATCAATTATAATAGCGTACAATCCAAACAGTTCTAATTTCAGACCAAGCCTGAATCCAAATACAAAAATTTATATTACTAAACGTAGTTGTGTCCACGAGATATTTTTGAAAACTAAACTGGATCTAAACAGTAAACAAATAATGGCAACTCACAGGATGGTAACAAGACACAAAGCTACTGTGGTGGTACTCGCCCCCACTTTACCTCAAAAGTTACACAGTCTCTATACATCTCACCACGGCATCACGTGCGGTAGAGTGAGAGCTCTCTTCTCAGGGTTCACGAGTAGGTTCGAAGGCGTGCAAGCACGTCGTCAAGTAAAAGAGTTAAATTTTAGGAGAATGGCATTTTATAGTGCAGAAATTATTCAGATATTACAGAATCACTAAACAAAAATGCTCCACCGGTGAGCACTCCTATAAATGGGTTGCTGCAGCTAGACCATTTTTAGAGTTACTTGTTACTGAAAGAGTTCCATCGGGCCCGTACACATCACGCCCAAACGCCTTCTGAATTCGCACAAACAAAAATATTAAGCCATTTAAAATTTAACTGAATCTACCGCAATTAATTAGCGGCTAACGTCATTAAAGGTAAAACAGGCTAAAAATTTTACTATGGCATCTCGAAGAAGTTAGTTATCCACCACGTGTACTACCCAACCACATGGGTGGGTCGGCGAACTTGCGACCGCGGTCCCGACACGTCTTCATCGTGCAGCAGGTCAAGAAAGACTGGGGGGAGTCTAGGGCTTACGTGGCGGACCAAGGGTGCCATAGCCTCCATCCCAGCGCACACGTCCCTCCGGAACTCTTTTTAATTATACTAGACCCCCGATTTTACGAATACTCACGGTTCCTCTCACCGCATTCGTAAAATCGCTACCTTCGTAAATTCGATAGCGGCTTCCCCCCCCCCCCCCCGGCCCCTTTTCCAAAATAGAAAGTTTTAAATTTGCATTTTTTCTGCAAAATGTCTAGGGGTGGGCGAATATGAAAATTTCATTTCGAAGCGAATTCGAAGTGAATATGTTGAAATATTCACGAATTCGAATCGAATATCGAATCGAATATCAAGTAAATTGAATTTTTAAATAAATATACAATGCAAAATAATCTACACTGTTAGGAACTTACCTTGAAGGCTAATTCTAAGTTGCGTAAAAAATGAGAGTTTTGTAGTGATTTGCAAAAAATGTTTTGACTGGAATTATTTATGTAATTGCTCAGGATGTTGTTTTAGATAATTCTATAGGGTTGTAGTGGTACCTAAAGAATTACAAAATCCCAAAAAAATTGAGTTGGTTTTATAAAACTTAACTGACCCTAAAATCGTATCTTTTTAAAATTAATAATGAGGTACCTGTTGGCATTTTGAATATTTTCTTGCATGTTTTGTATGTTGCTTCATTTACCTCTGACACTTTTAGTAAAAAAATAACCAAATACTGCTCCTGGATTTTTTGGCAGGTGGCCTAGTATTCAGACTTGAAGTTCTTGACTCCGTTAGTTGATTTTACTAAATTGCCAAAATAGTTTTACAGGTTGTCTACTTCTACGTAGTGACATTCGTTACTTTGTATTCACAAGGCGCTTATGGAAACCTACTAGGAATATTCCTGCTGGGTAGCATAGGTCACTTGACTGGATCTACTCACTGCAGAAGCGGTAGTTTCAGTCACTGATCTGGCAGACCCGTGTTATTACACCAGGTCAAAACAGTGCTAAATGTCCTTTTGTGCTGGTATAGTATACGTATGTAGCATTAAAATTGCGTACTGGTAATAATAATTTATTCCATACCTGAATTATGTACTCTGGCAATATTTTTACTTGATAAACTGCTCCAGACTTCTTTTTCAATAAAAATATAAGATCCGACATAGTATTTTCCGTGAACATGCATTCAAACCGTCTTACAATATATTTTCTATTATTTACACATGCGGAAGTGTTTGTTTACGTTTTACGCGCGCTTTCCTTTGTATCGTCCACTTGTTGCTACCTACACTGCTCCTTAGCAGGGTAGATCTACGTGGATCCGGCAACGGGATAGAGTTGAAAGATTTGAGATCTTGATGGCCGGTTTAAATTTATCGCATGACGTTTCCGACCGATTTACTCTCTATCGAGTGGATCCATAGTAGTTTCCGTAAGTGCCTACTGATTTCGCCTGAATATTGCATCTCTGAACGTGGTCGCAATATGGCCGCCCATGATCATTACGTGATCGACACACAACTTCACTTGCGAAAATGTCAGTGGGCCAGCAGCATTACATTTGTTTTTAACTGATCCGCCTCTCGTGTTGCGTACATTTAAATTATTACTTTGAAGTGCATAAATAATAATGCACTGCACCGGTCCGTTTCCTTTGTGCATGTGCTATGACACGGTGGCTGTTGGCTGTATGGCTTGCGACTGAGGCCACTCGAAATGGTGCACTTGACGTAAACATGTAAACCATAGACACGGCCTAGGCTATTTGTTTCCTTTCTAATTTCATCTATATGGCTTGCATCGCATTGAGTGCAATTTCACGACTATTTAGTTAAAAAATATTCTGCTGCGTAATCTGCAATAATCACTGTAAGTTGTATTTAGGCACAAATTGATGTAGCAGATGTTGCTACAAATATTAGCAGCGTTTAACGAAAGTTTCGAAGATAAAACATCTCGGGCTGTAAATAAAAATTATTTAAAGATGTGGTTTTCCTACTGTTTGAATTAAATTAGTTGTTGACGTTTTAGTTTCGGCCGTTTTGACTGCTTTGTATGTACGCTATTAAGGTTATGTTTTCATGGTCCACTAGCCAATGTGTGTGGTTAGTATCAAAAAAAATCTTTGATTGTTTATAATAACGTAAATGCGACACCATCTTCAAGTTTTGGCCAAAAAACAACAATTTTTAAGATGACTTATAACCATCAGAAAATTTTAGTAATTTTTTTCGAAGTTCGAAGTAAAAATTTTATTTTGAATATGATATCGAATAATGAAAATATTCGATTCGACTTCGAAATTTCGAAGCTTCGCCCACCCCTAAAAATGTCTCTAGGCCCCGACTTACGTAGCGTTTTGTGGGAAATTAACTAACGTAATAATGTAAACATAAATTGACATCAGTAGCAAGACGTCACATTGTTGAGCGGTAGATATGACCGACCCTTGTCCCCAAAAAAAGAAAAAATCGAGATTCTGAGTGTTCTCTCTCGAGCGAATAGCCAGACTCCCGTAGCATTTAACGGAAAAATAACATAAGTGATAGTTTAAATATAAATTTATATCAATAGTCAGACGTCTTATGATCAAAAGAACACCGCTAAACAATATATACGAAATCCTTTTCTTAAAAAAATGAGAAAATCGTGATTCCGAGTGACTTCCATAGCATTTAACGGAAAAATAATGCAAGATAGTTTAAATATAAATTTATATCAATAGGCAGACGTCTTACGATCAAAAGAACACCGCTAAACAATAGATATGATCTACCTTTGTCCTAAAAAAAAAAAAGAAAACCGAGCTGGCGAGTGCCTTCTCACGAGCGAATAGCCCGATTTGCGTAGCGTTTAGTAAAAAAAAAGTAGGCATTCCGTACTTGTAAAATGCCCTTGTAAATTATTCACCAAAGAAAGAAGGAATAAGCGGATGTATTTATTCATTGCGCAGTTTTATATAACTTAACGTAAAAACATTCCCTTGACGTTGTTGTTGAATTGTACGAGCACGTAGATACTAGTAGCGTGCAGAGAGGACAGATAGCGCAACTGTACCAACGTTCACAAGATGGCGGATAGATAGCGGCACCGTAGCATATACAGACGTTCCAAGAACGCCATTTTGTGACGTTCTTACCTAAAATCGTTGAGAATTACATGTATAAGTTATTGAAAATATTCACTTTCACAGTCAGTATATGCGGTAAAAATAAATTAGGAGTTCCGGGATTACGTAATACACGAACGTCTATTTATTTTCCAAGTTCAACATAACCGGTGACAAATGTTTCTACACTTGGTAAATAGGTAGCGCTATTATCGTGCTCACTTGTGAAACGCACGTTTTACGACACGCAGTAACGCATTGTTTAAGCAAATTATGCGCCAAGTTAATTGTTTTAAGTATGTATGGTGTTAACGCAATAAAGAAAAATATCACGCTATTATTTATAGGGTTCGTGTAAAAAAGTAAACTCATTCAGCGCGAGGCGAGAGAGATAAGACGTCGTGAAACAGCCTAGAAGGAGGCTGTACTATAGTTAAATGAGCAGATGCGCATGCGCTGGAACTTTGCAGCTATAGTACGACCTCAATATAGATCCTAATACGTCGTAGTTGGAGACAGGCCGGCCGGCTTGGCACAGGCGCCGCCGCCGCGAGGTTTTCAAACCGTCACTGCCGCATATTTTAACGGATTTTCGCTATTTTTGTTTTATTTTTAATATTGTGACTTACCAAGTAATAACTGCAACTCTACAATTCATATTTTAATGGTGTGAATTAGATACAGTATGTTTTATTCATTATCAACATAATTCCTTACAATTTTTTGTGTCATGTAATTTTGTTATTTTTTGAGGGTTCCTGAGATTGTATTCGTAGAATCGCTACCTTCGTTAAATCCAGGGTTCGTAAAATGGGGGGTCTAGTGTATAACTAATGACACGGGTTACGTAGAACCCTCAATTTAAATCCTATGACTCCTGGTGCTTAATACTTGATACATACATTCTCACTTTACGTTAATTTATACAGGTTAGTCAAAAAATTTAGGAAACAATAAAAGGTGCCGTTGGCGGAGTAATACATTTGCGGCCATCGCCGGAAACCTCGTGGCGTACAGGCGCCAGCCTGTCGCATGCCTGTTGCAATCCACAAGCCCAAACTTACATGAAAAGTGAGAATATTAAATACGCCTTTTGGCTCACATATTACAACAAAAAGTTACTTAGATAAAGTTACTGAAATTTAAAGCTGAACAAAATGAGACTAGTCAGGAGTCTCTACGACAAAATTGACTTGATTGAAATAATTAAAATTATCACTTATCGAGTTTTAGCTAACACTAGCCCTAGGTAGCCCACCGCAATAAATACAATTAATTAGTTACAAAAGTTTTACATTAAAATATGGCTTCCTTCTTCAGGATGGCATTCAGTAGCCTCGTAGGACTAAATTTCATCCACAGACCTTGATGTTAGAAAAGATTATTATAATTAATCAACAAATTAAATTCATTCAAAATTAAATTATGGGACTTCGGCGAACAAACTATTCACTTGCACTCTGCAAGCCGGGCAGGCTCACCGCTCTGACCGGGCAACTTATGAAATGTGGGGCTTCACTTCACAATTGCACATGATTTTATAGGGTCAAAAAAAATATACACAAGTGGTAGCTGCCTTAGTGAGTTGGGGGCTCTTATTCGTGGGCTGGCATTATGGTCGGTGTTAGACTAACTCTGGGGTCACATAGACAACACTTAAGATGGAAAAGGAAAAGAAAAAATCACATGGCTGGGGAGGCCAGTTACTCTGCACTACGTTTAATAAAGGCAACACTGTTGTGTCTTCTTATTCACTGACCTTGCTGCTGGTCTGAAAATGTGCCAGGGCTTCACAGTCAGTTGTTGGCTCAGTGTTGTTAGCTCTATTTGTTAGTTATATTATTACTGCTTCCATAGAACACATTTCCCTACTGGCAATGTCTTGCATTTTTATTGGATTTTATTTTAAACATTTTAATTGAATTTTTAGCAGGAATTGTGAGTACTGTCATGGTTGCGTTGTCATACCGTATTTACTCATGTATAGCGTGTATTTTTATTCCAAAGTATCTGATAAAAATTCAGAGGTGCGCACTATACATGGTAAATATAAGGAAAAAAGAAGGCGGAGTTATAGTCGTAAACTGACATGCGCCAAGAGTGGGAATAAGAGAGAGAGTGATTCTTATCGCCCACTCCACCATCGCTACTACTCTTCCTGCTCCTTCCCCGCTCACTGTCCTGCCTGTAACCATCACTTTTTATTTGCTCTTATCCACGTTTCTGTTCAAAATGTTTCACTTCAGTGTTTACATAAAAATCTTGTCTGATGATGGCAGGAAGTTCAAGTGCTTCTTGCACAGTTAGGTTTAAACTATTGGGTACAAAATATACTGCTTAGCGTGGCGGATAAGATAGTTCATTGGTGGGGGAAGCAATATAAGTTGATCTTTTGATGTCTCGTGATTGACGATCCTTATTTGTGGCGGGGGGGAAGAGGTATCGTGATATTTTTTTTATATAGAAGTGTAACAAATAGAAAATAGGCAATCTTGTTGCTGGACTAGCTCATGTTATCTCCGAGACAAGCTGGAAGCAGCAAGCAAAGAGCAGCAGAGAGAGATAAAGAGAGAGAGAGTGTGTGTGTGTGTGTGTGTGTGTGTGAAGGGTGCGTGCGTGTGGGGGGGGGGGGGGGGGGGGGGGGGGGGGGGGGGGGGGGGGGGGGGGGGGGGTGCGTGCGCACGTGCAGGCACCAAGAACGAGACTATTACGCAACTCGTATTGTGAGACCAAATTGAAAGCTGATATATTACAAGCAAAGATAGGGAGTTGTGATATTGATTTTTTTTAACAAAAAACTTTGGAGTATGAAATTGCATGTTATGGGCTGCAGTTTGGGGCAATTCAATTTGGTCACACACAGAGTTAGACCGTCAGCATCGGTGTTGCACAACTTGGCAGCCACAAACACACACGCTTACATGCGCTGGACACAGCAAGGGACCTTCATGCTTGCCAACTTGTATGGTTCACCAGTAACATTTACAGAAATGCATAATGTTTTACGACTGTGTGGAATATTTTAGGATTTTGATGGGTTCCAGATTATACTGTTGTTCTTGTATCTCAAGTTATCGGCGATCTCCAAGGCTAAGCCTACGAACGTTTGGCGCTGTTGTGTTGTTATTGACGTAGTAAAAAAATATCTGTTGTGTGTGTTAAAAGGGTTTAGATTGGCTTACAACATCAATAAAATATTTCTTGCAATGGGATCTAACGTGTGTGTACACAGTTGGTGGCACTGAAGTTAACAGTGTTGTTAACCGGAAGATAGTTGCGTTGTTTTTTTTTTTTTTTTTTTTTTTTCCCTTGGTGAAAGACAGACACACACAAAAATATAGGGCAACACGTAATCGCAGAAGTGCGTATCACGATGTTTCGCTGCTAAGAGCAGCTTCCTCTGGCTCATGTTATGTGTGTATCTGTCAAGTACCAAAATGTAAGTACTTGTGCTTCCGTTTTTCGTACATACTGATAGCGTAGTGGCCTCTTCCTATCGTTTATAAATTACTTGGTAAAAATGTGTGTGTGGTTTGTGTGCATGTTGTATAGTGTTTATTAATACTGCTTGGTGTTTGGAATGGTGTAGCCATGACTTGTGCAAAGAAAAAGTGTTTGCAGTATTTTCTTGAAGAATATATTCATTCATTATCATGTCCGAAAAGGGTAAAATGTTTGCCTTTTGCAGTCTTTGTAGATGCAATTTAAATACACCACATTGAGGTAATAGCATTTCAAATCATGTGAAGTTATCAAACCTGTAAGCAACATGAAAAGTGCTGAGGGCAGTAGTGAAATAAATAGTTTTTTTTTTGTTGGAATTGGGGTTGATGATAGCACCATTAGTGTTTGTCCAGGTTTTTTTTTTTTGTTAGAGCACAATTTACCGCTGAGTGTATAGGACCATGCAGGCGGTACAACTGTTTCGTAAAATGTTCCCGGACTTGGAAATTGTAAAATACAGTAGAATCCCTATTTTACGAGGCCTCACAATGCCCGAGAATGACCTCGTAAAATCGCTGACGTGGTAAAATCGTATCCGAGCAATTTTTACCCTCCAAAACCCTAAAAATTGCATTGAAATAGCAGTTTTCTTGTTAGTCAGCTGTATCATCTTTTATCATAAAAATAACACATTTCTAAAATGAAATACATAGCATGTATTTGTTTTGATGAATATACTGCTTCAGAAACAGGTACACCCTAGACGGGGTGTGCGAACACCCCTTCCCCCGCCCCACAAAAGTAAATACGGCCGCGAGTCGCCTTGATGAGTATTTTTGCGGAAGCTTCTTAAGGGAAAATCAGACATGTACTAATGAAATATTTGAGTAGAACCTTGTTAATTCGAAATGATATATACTAAATCGAGGCCATCATTCGGTCCCGAACATAAGGATAGGATTTTGCATGCTTTGAAGTTTGGTTAATTCTAAATTCCCCGAGTTATGTAATTCGAAGCATATATGTACTTAAGATATACTCCAAGTTACGCTTATTATTTGTCAATATGTTGAGAAAAGTGCCCCATAAAATTTCAGAATCATAAATATTGCAAGTAACGTGTGCAGCGCGTCAAATGTTGGCTACGGTTCAGCGGAGATATGGCAACAGTGTGCGTGCCAAGTGATCCGCTAGCCTTGATGACGCAACTCAGCACGGCATGGAGTTACTCCTTACCATACTTACTCGTGTACAGTCCCCCCTTTTTTGCCCAAAATTTATGTAAAAAATTAGGAGGGGGGCTATACACGGGACAAACTAGGTACCATCACTGCCAAAAAAATGTGTAAGCACTCAAATTACCAACATATTTGTTTTATATGCCGATTATTACTGTGAACTTTCACAAAAATGCAAACAATAATAGTAAGCCGTAATAGAAATGCTTACATCAACTAATTAACGTGTCTTGGTAGTCGGTACCGATAGTAACAGCGCGGGAGCGCGCCAACGGTGTTTGTAAACAATGGAAGGTTCAAGGTTAAAGATTCTATTTTAAGGAACATGGCCGTGCTTCAGCTATTGAACTTAAAAAAAATAACGGCCCGTGCTTTACCGGCTATCAAACTTACACGCACACTTTTGCAGTCGACATTAAAAAGTCTCGCGGCACTTTTTTTTTTTTAATGTTCTTGAGCATATTTCACCACTTTTAACTTAAATTCAGCAGTGAAACTGCACCGTTTTTCCCCCATTATCAAACGACGTAACTAAATAAACTGACAAGTAGAAAACAAGAATGCCGCGACTACTGCTAGCAGTTACCGATAACAATGGCCTCTCTGCGCGTGTGTGTGTACCTCACCGCAGAGCTTGCACAACTGAAGAATGTGGCAACGCAGCATCACGTGCATGGCCAGCCGCCCACCCCTCCCACCCTCCCGCCTGTACACACACCAGCCCGCCCAGGCCTCATCCTCCTGCATGCTTTTAGCCATCTGCCCGGGCTCACGCTCAACTACTGATAAACTTGTCCGCTGCTACGCTCTGCAGCCAAGCCAAACAAACAAGATGTGTTCGGTACACGAGTAAGTACGGTATCTCCCCCCTTCCTCCCACTACCCTTTTAACTCTTGGTAGTATATGACCAAGGACGCTATGCACTGTGCAATCGATAAACAATATAAGCTGCGTGGAAATTTCTCCACAGACCAAATGACATTTGCCGGCATGCCATTGTTAAAGCTAGAGAATGGCAGGACGGTATTAAGGGGGAGGGTCGAGAACACACAGTTGTTTGTTTACAGTTGCCGGCTGTTGGCGGCATCTGAACTCAGCTTTTTCCTCCCTTTATCGCTCTCCGTCTTCAGAATCAGTAGGGGGGAAAGGGGTGGCGGAATGACGGGATGAGTCATGTGGTAGGTTATCTAGTATTATCGCCTGGTGCGTTGCCAGGGGCTGCCACTGCGCAGTTGCTGACCACTTTGGTATGTAGCGTGTGTGTGTGTGTGAGTGGTAAAAAAAAGGGGGAGCAACGCTCTTTACTATGCTCGCGCATAGCAATTAAATTCGAAGTCCAAATTTTGGGTTCCGAGCACTTTCAATTAAGGAGGTTTTACTGTAACTTATGTTAATAAAGATGGTAACGATATTTGCAGACGAAGAAAAATGTACATTGCAAGGCCGTGCTTGTTTATATACGCATAAATATTTATACTTTACACAGTGTGTGTATTACACTACAATGATATGAGAACAGCTGTATCAGGGTTTCAAATTAGTGTAGCATACTTTAACGTAAATAATTACTTTGTCCCTCCAGACACAACTCTATAACAACTTTTTACACACGCACCATATTACGTCGCTCGTCTGGTCAAAAGTGTTGTGGTACACACGGGCGGTGGCAGAGAGTATGTGTGGGTGCGTGCATGAATGTAGGCAAGCTGCCGGCCAAAGTGGGTGGCTGGTATCAATTGTGCGTGCTGCGCAGTGCGCAACACACTTTGGAGTGGGGAGGGGAGAAAGTCTGCCAGCCACCCCTCCTACACCAGTCGCTTAGCCATGTGACAAGAGGTGCCTGGGAGGTGAAGTACAGTTAGTTATCACAGACAGCACAGAACGGTAGGAGGCAGATGCTGCCACACCGCATTTTCTTACGTCGCGTCATACAGCCCGTGCCTGTCACCAGTATTTATGGCTCGAGATAGCAGTGTAATAGACTTATGTATCTTTATTCTATACAATGAAATATATTTTTTTTAAAATTCTATATAAATGGGTACACACCGAAATCAAAGAGCAGTAATATCACAAAACGTATCCAAAAGCCGACACACCAACGTGCACACAATACCCGAACAGACAATGACCCGCGACAGTCAGCATCCGAACCGGATGTTCACGCGGCGTTGCCAACTCGCTGGCTTGCGAGGTTGCCAGCTCGCTGTCTGGCATTGTAACTAGTCATTTGCGCAGTCAGGAACTTATTATAATGTGCGTTTGCATTGATAAACAACAAATTTCATTCCATAATCGGGGAAAAGGGTTTTTCTTGGACTTTGGGTGGTATTATAGCTGCGGTTAATACGGTGCGGAGGAATAGGGAGGGAGGTTTAAGCTCCTGTCTTTGTTCTACACTCGTCGCGCTGGCGCTCGTTTCAAAGTTACACTACTGCCACAGTTTTTGACCAATTTCCACAATTTTTTTTTTGTTTTCATCTTGCAACATTCCTGTTACAAAGAGCAACACTACAAATTATGTTCTTAGCATTGTGGACCCGTAAACGTATTTTAAAGTAAGTTTTATTGCGATTTCACCCATTTTTTGGAGATTTTTTTTTTTTTAATAATTCTTATAATTTTTGACAGTTCCTCAAAATGGCCTCATAAAATCGATGCCTCGTAAAATCCAGTACTCGTAAAATCGGGACTCTACTGTATATGCATGCGGGAGACCTAAGACAGTGGCATTTGTGGTAGCAATGGTTCAGGGTACAAGGGAAAATAATGAACTTCTTTTTTCCTGTTGAATGTATCATGAATGTTCATATACACTAGACCTCCGATTTTACGAATACTCATCGCATTCGTAAGATTGCTACCTTCGTAAATTTGATAGCGACTTATTTTGCACCCCCCAATTCAATTCCCCCTCCCCTCCCCCCGCCCATCCACCGGCCTTAACAGAAAATCTTAAAATTGTATTTTTTCTGCAAAGTGTCTCTAGTAGGGCCCCAACTTCCATAGCGTTTTGTGGGAAATTAATTATCGTAATAATGTAAACATAAATTGATATCGGTAGCCAGACGTCACATTGTTGAGCGGTAGATATGACCAACCCTTGTCCCCAAAAAATGATAAAACTGAGATTCCGAGTGTCTTCTCTCAAGCGAATAAGGCAGACGTCTTACGATCAAAATAACACCACTAAACAATAAATATGACAGACCCTTGTTCTAAAAAAATGAGTAAACCGAGCTACCGAGTGTCTTCTCGCAAGTGAATATGCCGATTTGCTTAGCGTTTATTGGGGGAAAAAAAGTAGGCATTCCTTACTAGCACAATGTCCTTGTAAATTATTCATCAAAGAAAGAAGGAAAAAGCGGATGTATTTATTCATTGCGATGTTTTATGTAATTTAACGCCAAAACAATCCCTCGACGTATGATGAATTGTACACGAACGTAGATATAAGTAGCGTGCAGAGCGGACAGATAGCGCAATTGTGTGAACGTTCACAAAATAGATTATAGATAGCGGCATCGTAGCATATTCCGACATTCAATCTTCAGTATTCCAAGAATGCCATTTTATGACGTTCTTACGTAAAATCGTCGAGAATTACATACATAAATAGTTGCAAATAATCACTTTCACAGCCAGTATATGCAGTACAAATAAATTAGGAGTTCCGGGATTATGTAATACACTAATGTCTATTTATTTTTCAAGTTCGACGTACCCGAAGACAAATGTTTCTACGCGTGGCTAATAGGTAGCGCTATTATCGTGCTCACTTGTGAAATGCATGTTTTACGACACACAGTAACGCATTGTTTAAGCAAATTATGCTCCAAGTTAATTGTTTGAAGTACGTATGATGTTAGCCCAATAAAGAGAAAATAATTTCTCGCTATTATTTATAGGGTTAGTGTAAAAACGTAAACACATTCGGCACAAGGCGAGAGAGAGATATAAGATGTCTTGAAACAGCCTAGAAGGAGGCTGTACTATAGTTAAATGAGCATATGCACATGAACTTTGAGACTATAGTATGACCTCAGAATAGATCGTAATATGTCGTAGTTGATGGAAACAGGCAAGCCGAAAATAAGCTTGATATGATAAACAGGAAGTAGTTTAATGTACAGTCTTATGTCAGAACTTTGAAATGGCTTGTAGGCCTAGTAGAATTCTGAGTAATAATACAAGAAACCACCTACCAACTTATGATAGTTTTATTAGTAAATAAGGTATGTTCCAGTAAAATTGACGTGCATGATTTACGCTAAATTTTACATTTCAGAAAAGTCTTCCTGATTTTCATCTGGAAATGTTGGTAAGTATGGACCTTGGCAGGCTGTTTGTAGATAGTTGCTGAGAAGGCACAAACAAGCCACACTTCCATGGCTCTCCTCCGCCTCCACTCTCTAAGCAATGAGGCTGTTGCCTTTTCTCTTTCTCTCTCTCTCTCTTTCACCAGCAACATCTTCCACCCCCCTCCTCCTCCATTCCATCAATGCTTACCTCTAGCTGCTTCACCATCACAGACTCCCGTGATTTTTTTTACACACTAACAAGGCACTTAACATATTTCCCCTGGAACTTATTGCAAAAAACATGGTGTGTGCCAGACACGAGGGCGCACTATACGCGAGTATATGCGGTAGTTGCGGGGTTTGACTGTAGTAGGTCAGTTACAATCACCTTGTTTTTACAGTCACTTAATCTTTCTCTTAAATTTGGTAATGTACGTACGTACCGTTGATACTTGTAGATAGGTACACACACATTTTTGCGCAGAAGCGCGGTCACAACGTTTTGCCAGTATTACACTGGCTTCCTCGGGCGGAAAGTCATGGCACACTGCAATCCAGCAGTAGTGTGTTCTCTGTTGCCTGTAAGCCTAGCGGCCGGAAGACGAACTAAGCACGCCAGGAATTTCAAACATGGGGCAGTAATGTAGGTCTGGGTGTGATGGCTTGCAATGAATAGGGGGGAGGAAAAGTGAGTTATCTGATATAAATATTTAATACTGGTGAAACGTTGTGACCGCGCTTCTGCGCAAAAATGTGTGTCATCCGTGTGTGTGTACTATTTACAAGTATCAACTGTAAGTACTTGTACTTCTGTCTGTTACATTACTTTGTTAGCCTGGTGGCATATGTCCCGCCATTCTTATATATATGTGTGTGTGTATATATATATATATATATATATATATGTATGTTTTTTTTTTTTTTTAATTTGCTCATCTAAATTAATTTATTTCCATAAAGTAATTTTCCCAGTTTCCCATTAAGAGAAATTTTCACTCCTTTACTGTCTTGTTAATATACATTTTTTGTTCACAGTTGAGGATAATGAAGGTAAGTAGATAGAAATGTTTGCTGTGTGGCCAACTAAGCAATATGAACACATGTGAATTCCTTCTCTCTGAACAGTCTTTGTTTCTTGAAAAGAAAAATGCATTTAAAATTCTTCTATAGTGAAATGTTGGCAAAGAAAACAGCAAAGTCATTCACTCTCATGGCAGTACTGATGTCGAAAGAGGTTTTTCCACTTGGTGTAGAATTCTCTCGAATGATGGCACTTCATTGTGATGTGTGAACGACCCGTGTGAAGCTACACTGTGTTGTTCTGGTCTGCTATATGTCTCATGTGGTTGACCCACAGAGCAGCAGCAGAAATAACATGGTGTGCCTTGATCTGAGGTGTGCTTGTGATAACATAAGATGTTTTGGTCGCATTTATAGGGACAGGGCATCACTGATAGATGACGAGGGAAATAAGAAAATGGAGGTGAATCCAATATGCAGAAAATTTAACTTTGGGGAAATTCCACCATTTGATGCCAGACGTAACGTTGATGAAAACTTCAGAAACTTTTTTCTAGTAATGATCACAGGACGCACTTCGCAGCTTCCGCGTCCAACATTAAAGAGGAATACTCACACAGAAAAAGTGCAGTGTGTTTGATTGCCAAATAATTTTCAACATGTCTACACCAATTTAAACATTGAAAACACACTGGAAATTGTGTGGAATTTTAGTTATACGTATGTATGTATTGCAATATTTAGCTGTAATCTTGAAGTGTAATTACACGTCTCTTCAGTTTCTGTAACCTTTACTTGTACAAGTATCATGTTTACTCGGTAAGCTGCCCTCAGTTCCAAGCTACACCTGAATTTTTGTTAGTAATTTTGGTAAGTTAAACTTGTGCTTATTCTGAGCTATGCCTGTGTTTATTAGTGAAATTCCTTCTATTATTGGGAAGAAGCTATTATTTTTGTTCCAGAACACTACTTCTAAAACATTATGATGAAATGTTGTATTGTGGCTTTTCTTCCAGCAGTGTACGTTTGATCCATCTATTCCAGTATGCGACCCTACTGCCCTTTCCATTATTATGTGTGAAAATATTGGCCGATTGTTTCACACTTTATCTACCATTGTAGGTCTATGTGAAACATTGAATGTCATGGCCTTTTATACTAACTTTTAATAAGTGTAATTTTTGTGTTGGTAAACTAAAAGAAATATCTTTATCATCATCTATACATATTTCCGTTAACGCCAGCAAATTGGAGAAGCATGAAGTTGTGCTAGCACATGCTAGATGACTGCATTATAGTTCAGCCAGTTTGTTGTGCTGAGATGTACGTGTTTAGTTCTTCCATTCTACACTAGATGGCTTGCCTGACACTCGTGATGCCACAGTGATTGTCTATGCTGACGATTCAACTTGCTGTTTACATCATTCTTAAAATGCATTTGCTTTATGTAGCTGTGCAGGATGCATCAAATGTATATAGGTGTTAAATATTTCTGGGTTGTCTTCCTAACATCAGTGCATACAAAAAAAAAAGTACGTAGTATGAATGTGGGCCTGAAGACCTTTTAAGAACAATACAGTAGGTACTTTCACAACAGAAACATGTGTGCATGTGAAGAATTGTGGAGGCATGAGCTGGTAACATTATCTGTTGTACTCCAACCTCTGTGGCCACTACATTAATGTACAGTGGTTCAAGTCTCAACTCGCAAATCATTAAAGGTGAATATGGTATAGAAATGGGGTTGCATACCTTGGACATCCTGACTGAATTTTATCGTTAGAATTCTTGCTGTTAAGTATAGAAAACTGACAGAATTCCTCTGGGATTGCTTTATTTGTTTTGTTCTTTGTAATTCAACACAAGTTTATTCAACAAATCAAACAAATCATTAGCTATGGCGTATACACAAACCATCACCTTCTTAATGCAAGTGATGGAATGAATGTTACATGCATTGCTCAAAGTGTCTTCCCCCCTGCTTCAAGTGTTTACTGTAAACCTGCATTCCATGCTTTGGCGTACCATGTTGAAAATTGCTGAAATGCGTCGTGCAGTATTTGGTTGAACCCATGTTGGGTACACATTGTTCGGTACGGGCGTTGTATACGTCAAGTACCGTAAAACAGGGTGATTATAAACACTGGTGTGAATAGAAACACAATTTTCAATTTTAAAGCTAAATCCCTGTGTAAATTCTGTTAAAAATTCAATGTTTATGTTGGTAAGTTAAAGCAGTTTACAAACAGTCGTTTTATTGTAATTATATTATTTTAATGCAAAAGATGTAAGCTAAGAAATTATTTCTAATTTTATTTCTGTTCACTCCAATGTTTCTAATCACCCCATTTTACGCTGCTGAACATGTCCGCTGATGAAGTACTCTATTGGATTTTAATAAGGTGATTGAACATGGCAAACACGAATCCCCCTCGATCAATTTATCTTTGCAGAAACATATCATTCTAGTATTGGCGCACTCTGAGACTTAAGTGGGCTGGAGCACCATCGTGCATAAACCACATTTATTGGAAGATGTCCAGAGATACATCTTCGAGGAAGTGATGCAGTTCATTCCTGAGAAACTGAAATTGTAATTGTCTAGTCAGCTGATGCAGTCACCCTGTCTCTTCAGTATGAGATCTGAAGAAAAGGAGGCTATTTTATTTTCATTTACCATTAATTTGGCATTGTGGAATTTTAACAAAATAGCTTTATTGAGTAACATGATTAATACTTTACCAGTAAGTTTAAAATGCCCAGGTACATAAAAAGCAATTTCAATTATTTTCGTCCACAGAACATAGACTTCACTCATTCAAGAAGCATTTTGAACAGGCAATAACATTTTAAGTTCTAGTTCATTGTTGATAATGGATTGGTTTCACAGAAATGTTTTTAGGTTGTGCAAATGAATTATAGTTTGTTACAGCTGCTACTTTCATTTAGCTTCATAAAAGTGCTAATCTTAAAAATGTACAGACTTAACATGAACATTGAAAGTTATGTTAATGGTGTACTTACGTACAGTTTTCAGCATAAAGTATTACAGTATTTTTAATTTTTCAAGTATTTTTATTTAAATGCCCCTTTTTTCTGTTTTAAAAAAATGTTAAAACCATTTACTAAAAACATTAATATTCACTTTTACGTATGTTTACTGTTTAGACATCTTTCATTGTTATCGATTGAAACCTATGTTCAGTAAACACGTTCAGCTAAGACTTTAAATTCAGGTCTCCGAATGCCTCTGTTTGTAATGTCAAATAGTCGGTGTTCATTGTCTGTCTTCCTACACTCACTTTTAAATTCCTCTGCATTTTCACAAGCAGAAAGAAATGGAATTGTTTGGCATGTTTTCAATAAATGAATCTGAAAATTCCAACTACATGCAAATTAATTTCGTTCACGTAATTTGTATCATTAAAAATACTGCTACAATTCATCACTAGCATAGCAACAGCTATTGCGATATAATCAAAATACATAGTTTAATTGTGCTGTATCTCAATATATTGAGATACATTTTGATATATTGATGTGTTACGATATATTGATGGAATAGAAAATATAGCTGATTTGTTTCAAAAAATTACAATTTTTTCATGAACCTGTGTAGTTCACATTTCTTTATACTATTGCAATTGTAAAAGTTTTGATGTGTCTAACTTGTCAGTAAATAAGATACTTGCTACATGCTGAATGAACACAGCACACTTCTGTAACGTGCATTGTTGGAACATTCATTATGGTGCAGAATCAACCGTATTTAATCCTTGCATTCACTGAATGTGATACGGATTCAGAAGTTTTCATAAAGAACTCTCCACACAGTTATATGACTTGTATAGACGGTTCGGGATAAAGAGAACACTGAAAGTAGCCCTGTAAAATTTCTATTTTCAGCCAACTCGTATCTTTCCACGTGTAATGGCTAACGAAGGGAAATGTCTAACCTCTCTTGACACGTCACTTTATGTTTGCACGTGCAAGATAAATTGTGCGGTTGGTAGTAACCATGTAGTTTGATAAATAAAAGTTGATACCGGTAAACTATACCAAATTCAAATATGTCTATTTCAGTTGATTATAATTTAGTATTATTGTATTTAAGTAAGAAAATGCACGGAACTATTTTCGCCAAATTGCTGCCAACCATGCATGCAGAAAGGTAACTATTGTTAATGTTGAATAATATGCAGCAACGGCTAGTGATATTTTTCAAAGGTTAAACTTTTAGAGGTCACGTTATCCCAAACGACCTATAACAGTTCCCGAACAGCAGCATCTCTTGTGCTTATCACGTGGATTGACTTCTATGTTACGAAGAACCCGTTTGTCAAGCTCAATGCTACATGCCCCTCTTGGTCTGCCAATATCTGGAACACATCTCCCAAATAAGCCTCTATCGTTTTCTCTCGCACACACGCACACACAACAGAACTCTGGTGAATTCTTGTGGAAGTTGTGGACAAGATGGATGTGTGTCTGTTAGGGTAGCTCTCTGCATACATTACACTTGCTTCTACAGTGTTGCCATCTGCAAGGCAGTGCATGTCAGTCTGTTGACTCACTTAATATATGTTCTAGCAATCCTACACAACACAAAATAGATTTATTCACGATTCCACGTCGCCTTTCACAGTACAGAAGTCGACAATGAACACAAAACATTTGACAAACTATAAACGGGGGACATGCAGGTAGTTGCTTGTTTTACTGTGAGTACCATTTCCTCAAGATGTTCGACACCAATAAAAATACACCTACCGTATTTAACTACAAAATTACAAGTAAACCATGATAACATACATTCAGCGTGTTACTTCTAATATAGTGTATAGTAAAATAATTGTTTTCCACTGTTTGTCAACCTGAATATGCTGAAGACTGCCCCAAATTATAATTAATATTTCAAATTAAGCAAGTTTACCATAATTCATTAAAATGAAGATTATGTACAGTGCAAAACAATAATAAATGGTACAAAAATTTAGGCAATTGTAAGCTGCACCCGTTTTTAAAAAAAAAATATTTTGTAGAAAAATTAGCTGTTTAGATTTAAGTAAACACTGCAGTGCTAGGCATACTCCTTTGAAATTGGAACCTAACTTAACTGGAGTTGTTTTAAAATGAAAGAAGCACAGCTACAGGTGAAGTTGCTTTGTAAATGCAGCAAGCTCTCGCTACACAACTCACCTTCCTTAGAGCAGAGTTCTTTTAGCGTTACGAGTAAACAGCTGTTGCTTTTGCTTGCAATAAAGTTTGTTTAGTGTCCTCTATTCGTTGGCATTAAATTAATTTTCACCACCTACTGTACAATGTGTTTGATGACATTAGCTTTAAGCAAAAGCTGCATTTAGAAATATTGAACAAAGTGTATAGTTTTCATCAGAAATTAATATTTGAGGCTGCTTTCAGTTGCACACACAACCCTGTTATAGCCTTTCTTAAAGGACTGAAAAAATGTTTACTTTATAAATGGGGAGACCTTATGAGGGTAGTTTCCTATTCCAAAACAGTTTCAGGGACCAAATGAAGACCAGGAAAACATGAGTAGGAATACTATAATAGGGTTCCACGGTAATGAGATGAATGTTTTTTCTGTTGCTGAGAAGGTTTAGAAAAGAGCCCATTCTACTATCATCAACATATACTTAGGCTGAAAATATGTTTTTGTACTGTCCGCACGCCACGAGTCCCTGGTGGTGCGTATGCAGTTTTTGTCATAAACGTCATGTACGCCACAGTAGCAAACTCATCCGAACTTATGGCGTTACTTCGGCTAGTATGTGCGTCAACATGGTATCAGTCTGGTTATATTATGTATACTTGTGTGAAACAAAAATCACATACCCGCCAGGGACTCAAAGCTGGCGCATGGACAGTACATTGGGTTTGTATTTTATGTGCAAAGGTAAAATAAAGTTTGTAAAATTTGATAGGTAACTTTGCAACTTATATATTGTATATAATTATAGCACCATACATCTGTTCGTGGAATATAGAGGTTTTAAGGTAAATACTGTATTTAATCGCATAATATCTGCATGTATTTGACCAAATTTTTGCCCCAAAAATTGGCATAGTTGCCATTATGAGGTATTTTCAGGGAAAAAAAACTTTTTAAATTGATTTTCTCCCCCCCCCCCCTCTTCCTTTTACCCAGATAAAGTATATGTATGCACTCATAGCACTTTTCATATAGATTTGAGTACTAATATTTATGGCATAAAATTATTGTGCTGCACTAATTGTGAGGTTCTCTAACTACAGTGTACTCTTGATTACCGTGCAACATTGTGATTTTCAAAGTTCCCAATCAGCAAGTACTCTTTCAGTTCCAAGACACATGTAGAAAGTACGCCACCAGTTGTTTACGTAGTGTGCTCGTGCTACATTCATAAAAAACAATGGTATGCCCACGTGTTGATGTTTTTATATCCTAAAAAGTCACATGCCGACCGTTATAGGCAGTTTCTTTGCCAGCCTTTCAAAATAAGGGTGTGGCCATAGTGTGATGGCAGCAATTATGCAAGTAAATACTGTAATTTTTATTAGCTGTGATGCAATTGAACTGTATGGTATACATTTTGAATTTCTTGTTAAGTGTTATTAGTAGGTAGTTATTCTAGAATGAAAACCAACTTTCTTGATAATATTTATTTTTCAGTTAAATATCACAATATTAACGTAACTTGTGTAAGCCTTCCTTTCAGTAGGAAGGAAATTCTCCACTTTCACGGTTACACAATTTTATTTCCCAAAACCACTCTGCTACAGTGACTTACATTTACGGGTTTTGGTTCTCTGTTAGCTGTGCCGATGCTGCAACTATTATAGTACAACGTATATGTTTAGAGTGCAGCATGTACAAGTAAAAATGAGCGGAAGAGGAAATGCATCCTGTGATGTAGTTTCTGAAAACTAGTACCAAAATCCAACAAAAACCTTAAGGGTAAATTTGCCAGCAAATTTGGTTTTGTGCCATTTTTAAAAAATGTTTATAAAATCCATGAATTTTCATCTTTAAAAAAATTTGTTCCTGAAACTTTTAAAATTCACTATAAAGTATGTTATTGCACAGCAGCACGACTTTAAACTCTCAACAATAGCGTTACCTGGTTGAAAATTGCAAACAAGGATTTAATACAAGATCGGGAAGGAGGTCAGGTGGCACTGATAAGTGAAAGTGACTCTACAAATGTGAGATGCTAGGTGATGGATTAAAGTCCTCTGCCCAAGTGTGTTGTACATTGTTGCCATGTTTCAGCAGCCTGAGACACCAGCCGATACTACATACATATTGCAAACTAATTAGTTAAACATTTTTTTTCCTGTTATTACGCTGGCTGGTATGTATGAGGAGGACCAGCTAAATCTACAGACGTATAAAAATTAATTACACCATATTCTAAAATATTTTTATAAATTAAGCATAAAGTAAATTTTTTGGTGTGTTGTGAACACATACAGCAAGAACTTCATTTTAAAAAATGAGTTTGAACTGAACATGAAAAATGTTGTTTTAATGAGATTTTTGTTTTATGCGAGTTGGGGGGTGGGGTTAAAATAATTTGGAAATTATTTTGCGAGGTCATCTTCGGACACCGCGAGGCTTCATAAAGTGTTGGTTGTACTGCAATTCTGAAATGTTTAGCCTGTTAGTTTACAAACATACTGTATGTGTTGCATATTTTTGTTTTGGTTCACTTTGGTCAGCCATCGCGTTAAATTTTGTAACCTGTGCCTCCATGAAGTAGTGTTCCTGTTGAACGAAGGGCATGTGAAGGGCAGCGAACAAATTGTTTGTAGCTTAATATGTAGTGTACGAGATAAAGACTTGGCCAACAGGCTATGAGATATTGTGCCACCCTCGTGTTTGTACAAGTGGTCATGTTGTAGCACTTTCCCGTATAATGTATTTATTTGCCTGTGCCAGTTGTCACCTTGCATGATGTGGCACTGGGGCTGTTCATCCCACCAAGTCTATAGAACAGATGCGATAGTGTCCGGATAGATTGGCAGGGTTGGGTATGTGGGGAAATTAACACATATCATCACAGCAGCAAAATTTACTGAAAACAACTCTCATATGTTTAAATTAAGGATGGGAACCTACCAGATTTTTTGTCTTCTTTATGTAACGTGCTGATGTATAATTTGAACTACAAGCTACAGTGGTACTTCCTTTAACGCTTACTGAAGTAGACATTTAACTAAGTAATTAATGCAAACAATTCTATGTACAGTTGGTAGTAGATGTGGTTGACATGACTGTTTTATCCACAAACCTACGTTTTGCAAATACAACAGATTGAAATAATACCTCGATAAGTATATATTGACCATCCACATGTTGCCATTATTGTTGAAAACAATGAGCGCCACAATCCTTGGCGTTTTTATACGACCTGGCACGTCAAGAATACACAGCGCTGAAGCTTACTGTACTGGAGATTGTCTGGTCACTGGTCCATCACAAGTTGTCTTTGTGCAATGTCCATTCAGACATCGTACACTTAAAGCATATCTTTAAAGGATTTTTTTTAAACAAGTTTTCTAATCTTTTACTGATTTAGAACAAGTTCAGACCATGTATTTTCAACAATAATTTCAATCAATCAAATATCAAATGTATGTAGCATAACACATTTTATGCTTTGCCAATAAATTAATCACTGTTTTCTGCCAATGATCTATCTCATTAATAATTCAGATATTTTGATAAATGTATTTTAATAACAATGCTTGTATTTTACTGAGCAAGCATGTCGCTGTTTTCCTTGTCAGAAAAGAGAAACAATCTTAAGGTTAACTTATCCCTGAATATGTATATGTATATATATATGTGTGTGTGTATATGTGTGTACAATATGCGGAAAGTATTTGTCCATGGAAGAAAAGTTGAGGGGCTATTATTTTTTTTAAGTGCAAATATATGTTTGATGTTTTCTAGTGTAAAAATTTATATTAGCCAGCGACTAGTAATGAGGCAATCGTATGATGTGTGCTACTATGTGATTCTGCTGACGCCATGTGATGCAGTCGAGTCTTTGAGTGTGAGAGAATACTTTCGGCAATTCAGTAGTCAGTTTAGGTATGTAGGTATTCCATTCATTTTCATCCAATTAATAATTATGTCTGTACTTTTTGGGCATCGTAAATATGACAAGCTAACCTACTGAAATAAACTTATATTTAATTAATGTAACAGGTTATTTCTATTTAACTAAGTTTTAACAATTTTAATGAATCTTTAGAGCAATGTTTGGGTTTTGGGTATCAAAATTGGCCCATTTTGGTGACAGCAAGGGAAAAACTTTAGCAAGGATCGAACGCAGGATCATAATACCCTCCTTAACAAAATGCTACTGGATTATTGTAGACAACAATGAATTTAATGCTTCTTTTAAACTAGAAAACTGGGTAGTCACAGAAAGAGGAAAACATGAAATTGTCATGTATAGAAATTATTCAAATTACCATCACTTTATACCACAGCCATTTTTAATTCCAAACATTTTCTCCATTATCAATTGGTAGCTTGAAGTTTTCCTAAATTAAACTTAACATTTTACTTTTAGGAGGGAAAGATTTAATAAAAATACAGTTTGTTGGCAAGGTACAGTATATATGATATAATATTGAGTCAGTTACAAAATTAAATGGTTTTTGAGTCCTGAGATTGGTGTATTAAGCACTCGTTGGCAGACAGACACGATATTCACAGCTTCAAAGTGTTCTAGAAAAGGAATTCTTCTCTTCTGCCTTTGAGGTAGCGTTGATGATATGTATACGTAACAAACATGTGAGGAGGATTGTCCCAAGCCATTCCATAACACATACAGTACTTTGAAACAGTTTCCAGCTGGAATTGTAAGTCTTGGCTGTTGATTGCCAACTTTATTATTCATACATGGAGTAGGTTATTAAAATATTGTAGCAGCAGTCCGCCAAGAAAATTACTGTACAGATTTAGTATGCTGTACTGCCAATAACAATATAGAAAATAAGTATTACTAAATTTTACTGATCACAAACAAGTTTATATTCATGGAAAAGACAGCAGCTTTATTCCAGTGTTTTTTAATGAAAGAGATTGCTTCCATTTTTAAAGATGCAGTGTAACTAATATATCACTGGTTTCGTTCCTCATTATTGATAATTAAGAGGTTGACATCGAAGTTAAACTTCAGCAATACTTGACCAACTTGAAAGTGCAGTTTGAAATTTACTCTTTATGTTTGAATGGTGTTACGCAGAAAAAAAGGAAAGAACAGACAAATAAAACAAACTCTTAAATTATTATACATTAAAACTTCAGTTGCTAAGCAACCAAAGTCAAACAGAGTTAGGGTAATCGAAAATGAGAACTAATTAATTAACAACATAAAATGTTTTAGTAACAATTTTTTATGTTGTACTTTATCAAATGTGGGATAGTCTCATTCTCAATAACACCGTTCATTTTGGACCTAATTGTTTGATGTTGCAGTTATCTTTTAGTTTCCAGTACACATTTAATTGTGTGTAAGCCAGCCTTCATCCAAGTGTCAATAATAATTTATAGTTTCAAATGCAATTATAGGTGATTCGGAATAAAGTAAGCACTCAAAAAAGCCCTGATTAATTTTTATTTTCTGCCAATTTATATCTTTCGGCCGAATGTAAACATACACATTGCCCCGTGCTTTTATTTACATAGGCTTGTACAATGTTTATTTTTACATTACGCTGCTTTGATAAATATTATCTACAATATCTACTCATTAAAGGCACAAGGGTTTAATATATGCTATAATCAATAGTAATACTTGTTATAAATACTTGCGAGTTAACGTCTTGTAATACTGGTTTGTCCATCGAGTCTGATTCATACAACACTCACTATTACTGTTACGAATCTTGCAAATACGGGCGTAAGTATATTTAAATTTGTAACTCAAAACCGCTACTTAAAACACAGATGACACACGCAATCCAAGAATTCAAGTTTCTTTCAGTTCTACTGCCGTGAACGACGACGAATGACGACACAGAAACAATAAATAACAGATTTTCTCACATCTCTCTTTCAAGCAAGCGAAGTGGCGAAAACCTAACTCTGCTGCCACCTGTAGGTAGAATTTTGAACTGTCAGAAGCGCAGAGTAAGCAGCCGTGTACAAGATGACGAGTGGCCCGGCGGGTAGCATCACTTTATACTCGCGCTGTTTGTTTGAAATTGTACAGTTACAAGGAATGTCAATAAGGTCATAAATAAATATTTCAAAGTATGTTAAATACAGAGCTGTCTGTTTCATGAGGTATTCTATCACAAATGTTGTGTTCAAATAGGAAAATTCACGGAAATACATGCAGTGAATCACTACCAACCATACAAGCAGAAAAGTAACTGTTGTTAATGGTGACTTATATGTAGTAACGGCTAGTGATTTTTTTTCAAAGGTTAAATATTTAGTGCTCACTTTATCCCGAATGACCTATAGAAATATTTATTTCATATCAATTTATCATTGCATATAATGTCCCTTGTAAATTACTGTAACTGTAAAGCACAGATAGACATAAAGAGTAAACTCTTTCGCTGCGAGATAAAAATGTTGACTATGCCAAGATAGTTTTAAGAAATATAAGAAAATGTGTTTTGTTTTAAGTGAGAAAACCATGTACGGGATGTTTACAGAGTAATTTAATTTGTGGTTCAACTAAAGTTGCATGTTGCAGTTTGAAGTAGTGTGTGAAGTTTGAAAACTATCCAGCACATATAAAAGATTACAAATATTTTGCTGCTGGGCATCTTCAGGAGGTAATTAATGGCATACGTATATCCTTCTGGATATGTAATAAACCTTTGATAAGCATTACAGAGTGGCTTATCTTGTGTACAAGACGCTTATATTAACACTCCACTGTCTGTGTCTGCATGCAGTTTTGTCTTATATTTGTGACATTGATTACCAAATTTAGTCTAGGTGGTAGGTCACCATTCCAAACATGAGAAACAATTTTCTGGATTGTTTGTAGTCTCATAGGTTATTAATCTTGCTGTGAATTCAATTTTATAGTTCTAATTGAATATATGTTTTAGTGTAGGTATTCAATTTTAAATGAATAATTATGTTTTTATCATACAAGATGCAAACTGTAAAAGCTATTGTGCTGTTTTGACAACTGTATGCAAAATGAAATCCAAGGGAAGTATATTACTGTAATTGTAGAACAAATTGAACACTTCACACTGTATTAATGACAAATTGTTCCTTGTATTCATGTAGTAATCATTGCTGCAGGTACGAAGGTATTGTACGTTGGTTATTGTCAGCAACATAGGCTAGTTTAATTTTGAAACCGGATACCAAGATAAAACAAGAAAATGTGGAATTGCTGGTTGCGTAAATTGATTTGAACGGATTCAACTAGCTAATGTCATTTGGTAACGGTTATGTGATGTCAGTTATGTGAAGCCAAAATATCCCACCGTACGTACATGCATATACAAAATTTTTTTAACGTGTTTGCTGCTGGTGTTATGTTGCCCTAAAGTTGTAATCCAAATGTTCTAGAGTGCTGGATGTGGAATGATGACTGCATGTTATCTGATAGTTTTAAAAGTTACACACAGTGAAATCAAACATCAATCCAACAATATGAGTTTATGATGGAGAAAGTAACCATGCTGGTCCCACTGTTATATTAATCTGAAACTTCTTTAGTTTACATTTTAACTAAGACCATTTACTTTGGTTACTGATGTATAAAATTTTCCGTTATAGAAATATTACTTAGACTGTAAAAGTAAAATTATGCTATTTTGTGACGAAGCCGACACGTTGAAATGGCAGCATTATGACGTGGGGTGCTAGGGGGGGGGGAAACACATAGATGATGATGACACTGAATCGGTAGGTGAGTCGGACGGGATATGGGTGCCAAAGTTAAGGGAGTGGACCAGCTAGCAGGGAGACACATTCAAATGTACACTAAGCGTCACTAGAGATGGGGTGAGCAAAACGAGTAAATCAAAAACCTGGATAGTTTCCGCAATTTACTCACCGTAAACAATAGACTGGTATTCGCAGAAGGCCAATGCCAGTTAAGCGGGTCGGGAGCGCAAACCTCTTTAGTAGCGTGGCAAAACAGCACTAGGCTGGCGGTGTACTTAAGGTGCGAACTTAAGGCCCTGGACGCGACGGCCGGTAGGGGATGAGGAGCCTCGGGTCAAAAACAACAAGAATGGTTCCGGTAATTAAGATATACACTATTGAAACTTTAAGTACGGCTAGTGAAAAACAGGTGAAGGACCCGGGGTAGACGAAAACGTCTGTCTCCGCGAGCGAAGTTCCGACTCACTAACGTGGCATCCCATACGAAAACATTAAATGGAACAAAGTTACGCAAGGCACAATACAAAATGGACACTGGAAAAATAGCAAAACATACTAAAAACATTATTGTATTTTGAAATGTCCTATCTTGGTTTATTGTTCCCTGTTGCATCATGTTCAAGCAGAAGGATACAATAGATGTAACACTGACGCAGTTGAATAATGGCGACTGAAAATTACAAACAAAATATGAAACCACACTTTTAAAAACATTAAGGGGATAATGAGACACTTGAAAAACTTTGCAATTATAGAGCAAACTTAAAGAAACATATATCTAATGGCAATATTTATTATTTACAACACGCATTGAGTGTAGGCCGTACTAAATGGCTACAGTGTGGCAGACGGACTAGTGGGAGGGTGTGCTAGGCACATGTCATTAAGTAGATTGTTTATTACATTACAGATTACTTGTTACAACTTAGTTAAGTACACTGCCTACCTGGCAACTCTGCTGTGAGCAAGAATTGTTAAAATATTCAGCAGGGCTTAAGTTTCACTTTTGGACAGAAACAATTTCCTGTATTAAGACAAGGAAAGTATTGCTACACAAATAAAATATGTAAAACCAATGAGTAAATGTTCTCAAGTATTTTTTTGAGAATGAAAATACTTATTTATTGCTCATTGTTTTCTGGGTTTTAAAAACCAGCGCAAGAGATCCTGTAGCTATGTGGGCCGCTCTGAAATGAAAAGGAAAGTCAGTTGTGGCATATGTACAGCTTAGGTAACTGCTTCCTGCAGAGTTTAGTGTAACATGCCAGAGCTTTCGAGATAAGCGGTGCCTGGTTTTATGGTACAGGTATAGTAGGTACATGCAGTAATAGTTTCTATATCTATGAAAAGTAATCAATGACAATGAGATTGACAGATAAAAAATAGCACATCAGATAACTTGCATATATTTTGCAGAACAATGTGCAGTTCAGTATGTATTTCGTTAAGGATGAAAATGTGTAATTCAGTCCTAACTTACATTAGAACCACGAGGCATATTTCTTCCAATCACATCTCACAAAAATTTTAGTGGGACTAATTTGATTTATAGGCCATTCACGATAAAGTAAGTACTGCATAAAGTTTACTTTCAGCTGTTTTGCAGCCATCTTCACTATTTTTAATATGAAAAGTTCTATGTAACTAAAAACCTGTGTAAATGTTTCAACACACTCGAAAGTTAACATCTATTGGCCCAATAAGACATATTTCTAATTAATTACAAATTGTGCTGAATGTTCAGTTTTTAGTGAACGGGCTATAGTTGTGTTAATGCACGATACCAAAATAAATATGGACCTACTACAAACTCCAGATATGATTTCATAATTTACTGTTGTGTCTCTGTATCTTGGCTATGATACACCTACCAACTGAGAAATTGAAACAATTGCAGCCTAGAGTTGGACATTTATTGATTGTACAGTACAGTACAGTTTAGTGCTTGACGATGTCACTCAGTGATTCCAAACTACTGTATACCAGTAGGGTTTAGTTTATTTGAACCTTGCTTATCTGAACTTGTGCATAACCTGATCAGGTACATGGAAAAAAATAATGTGCGATAAATAAGAATCCCAAATTTTAATTAATTTTTTGTTGCAATACTGCTGTGACGAAATGGTACAAGATACGGAAAATACTTAATCAGTTATGCTGGTGAACTACGTACTTATTTTTCATGTAAATGACATCTTGGTTGGTGGTAAATAATGAATAGTTGACCGGGACACAATGCCTTGACAAGTCCTTGCTGCCAAGTGTTGCTTTCTTACATCACACTGCAGTCTGAATTACCTGTATAGTGATGTTATAGCCTGCCCATGGTGAATACTTCCTGCCATTTACTATACGAGACTAGCAGACGCTGTCCTGTCAGTGTATATATACACATGGATGTTGGTTGAATTGCCAACCCTCCTCTTCCCCGTCCTCTATATGCCATGAGAGGAAGCGCTTCAGCAGCTTCTAGTGTCGACTTAGCTAAACAGGTACTGTCAAAATATTCTCTGTGTTCAAATATCTTTTGTGTACCAATTTCCATGGTGATCGGTTGAACGACATAGAAGTTTATACGCTGCAGCACTATCTAGTGATGAGTTAGAGTAAAATGGATGTCATAAAAATCTTATCCATGAAAAAAATACAGCTAGTTTCATGGTGATCGGTCAAACTGTGTCAATCTCATATGTTCGTACAAATATACCAACATCCATTTTTATATACATAAACACAGCACTGTAAGTAATAAATACATTGTTTTACCATACATAAAAGGTAAAAAGTTGATGATGTGATAAATAATTGTTTTGTGCTTATTACGATTGGTAAGACTATATGTACTGTATTTCCAAAGTTCTCACTTTACATAAAACTGCATATATGTGTATGTAGTCAAGTAAACTATGACATCAAGATAGCAAAACTACCTATATACTGTGTTTTAGGATTTAACAATGCCCATTCAGACACTGCAAATTCATGTCTCTATTATATATATCATTTTTGTGATGTGTACACATACTGTATACATAATGCAACTGAATGAAAATTAGAGGTACGTAAATTTCGCAGATACATTCCAGGTCAGGTTGAACACCAGTTATGTACATTTCATTGTCATGTCTGCGACTTGCTGGCGGCTGTTATGAGCCGTCTTTGACTACTGCAAGCCAGTAGTAAACAAGGAAATAATGCAAAGTGCTATCGCTTGCTACCTGTTTGTGCGGTTATAAGCCAATAGATATTTGATTGTGGCCAGTGGGTGTATAGGACTGACAAGTCTAGGTTGCTGCCAGATGAATATGCAAAATTGACGTACCTCTAATGATAATGCATCATATTGCCATTGTTTAGCCTGTGATAATTTATGCATAGTAAATGAACCTTTTTTTTTTTGTAATGTTGTTTGTGTTTCAATGGCCAGTTTTGTACCTCTGTATTTTGTATAATAATTTGTTAAAAATGAAAATTGATCCTGTTTCTTTAGATTTGCTGTAGTAACTCTTTAAAGTCATGAAGAATGTGCTTGGTAATAACCAGACAGTACAATGATAACTAAGGCAAATTGCAGCAATAAGGGTTTCTCAAGTCACTTTGTTTACAAACATCATTGCCAAGACATAAAAGCTGCATAGGTACAGTATGTTCCATGTATATTGAACGTCTGAAGGTTGTATTACATAATGAACATTAGTGTAAATCCGCTGCTGTTAATGTAGACATGGAAGGCCTGTTTAAGGGCAAACATCAGTCACCAGTTTTGATTAATTTAACTTTTTATGCTATTTTGGTTTTATATACATATATTTTATGTCTATTATAGGGCTTCGAATATCACTTTGTTGACAGGTTTAATGCTACAATGATAACAACCTTTTATTATTTGGTTTGTGGGATTGCCAGAAAATGCATTAAAACAACTTATTTTTGGTAATTGCATATGCTATTAATGATATACTGTACTAGCATTGAAACTGTCAATAAAGTATTCTACACCCAGTCGTAGCCTAACACGCAAAACCAATTTGAGAGCAAAATAGAGATGTGTGTTCGACTTGAATAGTGGTTTTCCTACATTCATGTTAGAATGAGTGTTTCACCTTGCTTACTCCTGCCTTCAATTAATTTGTGTCTAATGATTTATCCTGCTCAGAAAAAACAATTTGTTTGCCATGCACGACTTCAGGCATGTTCATGTGTATTAGTCGAGACTGGTGCGTACTGTCACATTATTTTGTTTCTGTTACTGTCTATGAAATGTATTTACCACTGGGTGTTTGAATAAATGATTGTGTACTGTATGGTTTATGTGCAAAGAGAAATGTTGCTCAACAGTCTTCATTTTGTACAATGTTGTGTATAAGTGTAATAAAATTGTTTAATAATCCTACAAAATTGTTTAAAATTTATAAATGTAGTTTTATACTGATAATGATTTTTCAGGTAGTACTGAAAATTACAGTTTTCAAATTTACCTGAATTAATGCATTTACAAGTTTTTAAAGTTGCAATTATTTAGCTATTGTATTTATTTTCTGCTGTAATAATGTTAATATTTTTTTCCGGATTGTTTTGCAGGGTTATTTAAATCAGAATTGTCAGTTTTAGGTTATATTTTGGCTTTTAGGGTTTTGTTAGAATTTTTTTTGTTAGTGAGTGAGTGAGAGGTTTTTTGGTCTGCACTTAACATTGAGGTCTTTAGCGCTGGTGAGGGTGACATTATGTGAGTATGGAGCAGCACCGGAATGAAAGGGCGGGGGAAATGGGAGATCCCCGAGAAAACCCGCCAACCAGCGGCATCGTCCGGCACGATTCCCAAGTGCGAAAATGAAGGGACCGACCCCGCCAGGAATCGAACCCGGATCACCCTTGTGGGAGGGAGACGAGAGGTCTGACCTCTCGACCACCGTGGTTCCCTTTGTTTGTTAGTGATAGTGCTCTTGGAATATTCTGGGATGGCCTAGTAGTACTGGGCTAGATTGTAATGTGTAGTTTTTATTCCCACATTCGGAAGTACAGTAGACCTCTCAAGCTAACAACGGTGCCAGATAATTATACCGTTAGATTCAAAGTAATTAAATTTGCCCAACCCTCTCTCTCTTTTCGTAGTATAAATACTCAAGGAAAAAAAAAGAGAAAATGTGACCTAAATACTTGTATTCTGAAGCTTCCTCTATCTGCTGCCCTTACCTGTATTTAATAACAGTGGTATACCTACAGTCACAATTTCAGTGGATTAGCTGTATCAGGATTGACACAACAATACCCACGAAAATTATTTTCATAATTCTCCCACAACAAATGCAATTATTTCACACAATAACCTGTGTCTAGTGTTTGAAACTGTATTATATAACTCAATTGTAGTGTAATAATGATGATGATAATAATAAGCTTTACTCTCGCAATTGAGCTAACGCCCAGTAGTGAATAGATTCCTCCCCATCCCCACAGTTCCAATCCTCTAGTCCCTTCCTAAACCTTCCAACTCCCCTAACAGTCACCAACTCCTCCCGCAAAGCATTCCAATCCCTCACCATCCTCACCAACCTAGACTGTCTATCCCTCTCCATTTTCCGCCACACCCTCTGAATTTTCTCACTGTTGCTACCTTTAACTTTGCAAGTTCCCTTAGTTAATTTGCAGACCAAGTTTCTTCATCCCCCCTCACCCTATACAACCTGACCGGCCTTTCCACTCTCCTCCTGTCCCTCAACGGTTTCCATTCCAATTCCTTTATCACCATGCTAGGACTAAAGATACTTTCCTCCTCACCAGCCTAACCCTGCCTTTTCAATTTATTCATCACCCACCTCACTGCCCTTCTTGCACCTTCTCCAGCTCCTGCACCTCCACGTACGGATCCCACTCCGCGGCAGCATATTCCAATACTGGACGAACCATTATACAATATGCCTTTTCCTTCACCACACCACTAACCTCCTTCTACACCCTCCCGAGAAGTCCTAAAGCCCTTCTTCCCTTCTTAACCATCTGTCCACCTGCTTTGTCCACATTAGAACATAAGTATAAGCAGCAGACGTATTTCCACAAGTGGAAATATTACTATATAACACATTAAATTAGGCCTTATATGTAATTGTACTGAACATATAAATTCCAATTCAATTTCTTATATCCTCACTCCAAAGGAAACTCAGAACTTTGTAAGTTAATGAGAGCTAAGTAAGTACCAATCACTTCATTTTAACTCGTATTATTTACTTTTATCATTTCTACATTTTTAAATTCATAATTGCAAGATGGTAATTGCCTTGAACTTGTGCTTTAATCACACCTGGAATAGACAAACCCTGCACAAGCAGACCTAGAAGTAAAACAATCATTATTAGATAAATATCTTAACAGTTAAAAAGTTTTAGTAATCAAGGTATGCTAATAATTGCTGACATTATGAAGCAAATAAATTTAGACAATAAATCAATCGGATGTTCAATACATTCTCGACACAAACTGTAGACCTAACCCAAATCATAGGTAACTTTTATTTTCCAGTAGCGAACATGCTCATAGGACTTCTACGTAATAAAAAACTTTTAATAATTTTATTACTGGATATAATTACCTTAATTAACAAAATTTACACCATTAAATCCACTGTGCACAAATGATGTACATGATGAAACAGTGGAGAATTAATTTAAATTTCCGATAACAAATAAATATACTGAGCCGTGACACATATTGCCAGAAATATATTTTGAATTAATACAAGTTCAGCAATATTTCACAAGTACAAGTCGTGAGTAAATATATACGCAGCAAGCTTTTCTCGCAGACACAATAAACAACGGCAACCACAAACAATTTTGATCATATTCAACATGGCGACAATACCTCGATATGTTGCACAGAGACGTCATAGCAACGTATCGGAAACGTTACCAAAATTACATTACGGTGATCACAATACGGACGTCGCAGCGACGTCGTGTTCAGGTCTAAATAGTAACGTGACCAAAAGAAACGTCATTGTAACATCTCAGAAATGACATTACAGCAGTCACAACTGAGACTTTGCTGCGACGTCTTGATCAGGTCGAAATAGTGACGTGACCAAAATGGAACATTGTGAAGTCCCTGCAACGTCGCTGCGACCAAGTGTGCTGTAAGGGATAGGGCACTAGTCCCACCAACCAGCCCATTACACAGGTTACTCAACGACATGGAGGATATAGAGGATACATTACTACATCGGTGACAGATCTACAACCCCCAACACTCCAGCAAGCAGCCAGAAGTTTCGTAGTTTTCAGTGTTTTGGTTTCCAGCCAGAACATACGTCCTGGTAACGTCGCAAAATAATCTCTCCGCCTCTTTACCCTCGCTCCCGACACATCAAGATGACATCCAGGCAATGTGTGGCATATCTACCTAACTGACGACAAGTACATGAACAAAGTGTTAGAGTGCACAATATCTCGACCAACTTAGTGGGAACAGACGTTGAAACTGTGATGGGACGTGTGAAGTGAATAGCAAATACTCTTGGGAGAGCATAAACACAGGATCAGTGTAATTTCGCCAAACATGCGGGAAACTGGCGACAGCACTGTGCGATAGTCACATTACCTGCATACCACGGAGGTGACATCATCGGAAGGGAGTCAGTGGTACCGCTCCCTCCTTCCACACAACCACGGGCCGGTACACTTCACCACTTCCGACAGGCGAATAGGTGGTCTGCTGCGAGCAGAAGGTTCATAAATCTGAAAAGAAAAATCACAGACACTGAAAATGCAAACTTTAGTTGGATCACCGACAATGCTGCGCTGCGCTTGCATCAGACCGATCACATAAACGACCAGCATTAGTGTATTCGTACGTACGGGGATAGTTTGCCAATGCAACCACGTAGAAGGTAAACGACACATCCGGGAGGCTATTGAATGCACAAACCGTGCTCACCGAATGTCTGTGGTGCAAACATCGCTGGGACAGTATGCCGAACTCTGTTAAGACTTCATGCGACAGTAGAAAAACACGGGCTTCTGCTATCCATAGCTTACTGCTCTGTGTAATTGTAACAGTAACCAACCACAAGTTTTCGAATAACTAACAACCAGACAGCAGTTCAGCAATTTCCTGTGGTGCGACGGAAACACACCACCCACACTTGTGTGTGGAACATCCAGTACCAATATCACGTCCCTATCTAGATGTCATACAATACTGCAAATGTTCGTAACAAACAGTTCATATGCGCACGATGCGAACCTGAAATCAAGCATGATATCTGTGATCTGTTATGCGGAAACGAACCGCAACCTGTGTGTTGTCAACAATTTGATATGTTACAGCGCAAGCATGGGTGTGAAATGTGCCGCAACCAGGCACACCAATGGGGTGTACCCAGGAGCGAGTGGCCAATGCCTATGGACATGGGACTCAAGGGTCACGAGTGCATCCGACGATTCCATGATATAACCCAAGCCACAGAAGACTGGCCACGGCACCCAGGGGGCAGCGCAAAATTTGCACCTGTGCTGCGTTGCTTTGGTATTAAATATACAAATACGCAGGTGCAAGTGGTCACGTGACGGCGCAAAGTGCCTGAAAATCTGCGACTAGCAAATGGCTCGACGCAAGTATATCTGCGCCCTTCGCGCATGCGCATTGGACAATTTTCGGGTGTGTGAAAGTGAATTAACATAAAAGTTTGTTATCTTTATCTGTATCCAGTGTTCTATGAACTTTAATTATTTACGTTTTCGTGTAAGTATTTCACAATTTCAGCTTTTTATAGTTACGAAGTACAGTAGAAGTACGAAACTGAAATGGTTTTTTTTACTAAATAAGCAATTAAAAATGGGCAACGATTTATTATCCTTTCCGCGGAATATATTTTGAGGGCATTTTTCCATGGTACACGACGATAAAATAGAGTTGGTTTGTTGATGAGGTTATTTGTGCCCTTAAAAATTTTGCTTGAACATTTATGCAGATGATAATGTAAATAAATAGCGAATATGTTTTGCAAGTACCTGTTTGGCTAATTGCTTGGAACATTGACATTAACATTACCTCTCTATTTTCCTTGCTTGGATGGGTGGTTTCAACATCACAACTACCTCGTCGACTTGTTTCCACATTACACGTGTTTTATATTTAAGAGTGATGCTGTTGGAATTCTCTTTATTTCATAAAACGGGAGGGCTATAATTTTAGTTTTAAGTCTTTCATGAGACTTGCTGTCTACACATATCGCACCCTATCTCGGTGTACATTGAACTTCCAATCATGTAGACCTAATTGAATTTATTGCAGTACCTATAGTTGTACAAAAGCCACTCGTATTCACTACACATTAGCAATGAATTATTTAGAAATAATCAACATATCACGATTTGATAATTTACGACTCACTGAAAGACGATTGCCACATGTATAGCCCACCTAGGTAATAGGCCTACACTCACAAATACCATGCCACACAATTTAAAATAACTTACGTGAATTTCTAAACTAGGTCACTCAAATTAATACCAGAACAAATATAAAATGTATACATAATTTCTTGCTCTAATCGCGTCACACGTCTTATCAATTTAGGCACTTTATTTTCCGTTAGCAACTTATATAATTATTTGAAAACCGGGTTACAGACGAAAAACCACTCTGATGTATTTAATTGTGTTACAAAAATGCTGCTCTCCATGACTAAAGCACTTAATTATTCACGAACGACCTCATCATTCAATAAAAATGAGCACTCGCATCCACTACACTGAAACCACGACATTATATAAATTAATTTTTCAAACTTCAAAACGCAACTACGACATACGTTTATAATAAAACTTTGTGACAATTTTCCTTCATAACTTGATATGAAACTACACTTATTATATCCTTGTATAAGTACGAGAAAACTACACAATTTTAGGTTACGAAAAATATAACCAAAACATTACTTTTAGCGCGAGAAATTGTACACTGCTACATGGAAGCTATATCTGCATGTAAGCACGCGGGTGTGCAGACAGTTTTTGCCGTCCACGTGGCAGTGAGAATGATGTTACAAATTTTCTGATTGGCTTCTGCTAGTAGGAGAGGGGAAGTAGTTGCGCCGAGCCAAAATAGGCTCCGCCCCTTGCGTCTTGCGTTTTTGTGTATATTTAATTCCAATTACGACTCGAGGTGCAGGTGCAGAGCAGATTTTACTTGCGTTGCGCTGCGTCGGTGCAAAACGCAAATGATGATATTTAATCGGCCCCCAGCACCCTACCAACGTACAGTGCCGCCAACCTTGTGTCATGGTGCCAGTAATAATCAGATGTATGTGCAACACAAGTACATGGAATATGAAATCAGACTGAACAAGCCACCCAACAAATTTCAATCATTGCCGAACTTTACTGGAGAGACCACAAAAGACCCACAAGCTTTCATTGATGACTGCATGCCGACTGCACAGGTATTGAGTATTCAGGGACGAATGACTAATTTACAAGGGCAATCAGTTGACAGGCATAGCAAGACAGTGGTATAGGTGCTGTGGCCCACTACAGGATGCAATGGATGGAATTTCTTACTGCATTCCAACTACATTTCAACATCTCTTTACAACAAGTGTGCAGCAGCACATTGCTACAAGTACAGAAGTAAGGCGAAACACTCACTGCCTTCGCTGCCAAGAAAATCAACTTGATTAAAGCGGTGTCACTGGAACACGTCTACTACAGAAGTACTCGAGGTTGTAGCCACCACGGTGTTACCAGAATACCAAAGCAATATGGCCCCACTCATCAACAGTAGTTACAAGAACGTCATGCGCTCTGTCATGCTAACGGATAGCAATGCAGGCTAGGACTCGGCACGCACCACTTCAAACTACTCAAACCAGTGGCATCATGATGTCAACAATGTGACAGGAAGTGACTGCTAGAAAGGTGAACAGCCACAAGCGATTTGACCTCCAGAATAGGATGTGCGTCCACCAGAGAGGAACGAGCAATATGAGGACAGTAGAAAATTCAACCATAGGAAGAAGTGGGACAAGGTGCAGAAACCACCATAATCCTGCAGGTATTTTTCTGGGCAGCTGTAACACTGGCACAGCGACTGCCCCAACACACCGAAACAGCGCACGACAGGTGACAGCACACCGACGCCACCCTCTCCTGCCAGCGCAAAACCAATGCAGAAAATATAACACCACAGCAGGTACTTCTCCACCAGACGAACATCAGCCGCCTGAAAAACTGTACAGTAATCCGTATTCCAGTAACTATTAATAGTATGAATTGTAATGCACTGGAAAATGCCGCAGCCACACACAAATTCCTCAGACCCAGCCGTGATGACGTATGTAACTTTCAACGGTGTAAACAAATTGTACAGCTTGCCACCACTGTCACGAGTGAGAAAATCATGAGGCTAGCATAAATAACTGTAAACATATGGTACCTGTAAATGCACACAGGGGTGATTGTAGTAAGTGAATGAGGCAGGATGCTATACCAGGCCTAATTTGGTTAACCTAACAATGTTACAGAGTGGAGATGGCCATCAGTGGATCCATTTCGAGAAAAGTGAGTGCAGGACAGTGCATAAATTTGACCCCTGCCCACAACCAAACTCAATGGGAGTGATTCTCAATGACCTGGGCCATAGTTTACTGCACAAATACTGCGATGCGATACAGAAACTACTGCAGGAGAGAAGGGATGTATTTGCTAGTGCTGACTCCTTGAGGTGAACGAAAATCGTGGAGCATATGCAATAGAAACAGAATATGAAAGTCTAGCACTTAAACCACTGTGGAATCACCTTCAAATCCAAGCCATAATTATTAAAGAGCAGATAGCATAAAAGCTAGCAGTCAGCATGATCGAACACTCAGACAGCAGGTACAACTCAGCAATCACCTTAACCCCCAAGAAAGATAGCACACTGAGATTTTGCATAGATCTGAGGCCACTCAACTTGTTTGCTCAATCCGCAGCATCACCCTACATTAGTGCAAACAATGCTCTAAACATCTTAGGCAGCTTGAAGGTAACGAAGTTTCTTTATTTACACAGTTCGGCCTAAAATGTGCCTCATTGACTTTCCAGGCGATGAAGATCCAGGTGCTGGACAAACTAACAGGCGAGTGCATAGTAGCATATTTAGACGATGGGGTTGTTTGGTTGCAAACATGAGAGGATCACATTCATAATATATTATTGATTTTGGAGCGACTAGCTATTAACGGCCTGTTGTGCATCAACCACTAGTGTCATATCGGCAAACTGCGAATTGACCTACTAGGACATGTAGTAGATGTGGATGCCAACAAATAAAATCAGGAGCAACTGCGAATCATAAAAGATAAGGAGGCACTGCGTACCAGGAAACAGGTCGAAAATTGTTTAGATTGTCAGCTGGTTGTGGGAGTATATCCGGGACTTCGCAGTAATCACAGTACCCCTCACCACATTAACACTACCAAATGTAAATTCAGCTGGACATCGGCAGAGGCAGAAAGTTTCAAAAATGTTAAAGCACGTTTTAGGGAATGCAGTGTGCTAGTGCGACATGACCGAAGTAAACATGTTTATGTGCAAATGGAAACTAGCACGAGAGGTCTAGGCACAGTGTTATTCCAGCTCGGAGAAGATGGATATTGGCAAATCTTAGACTAGTGCGAAATTCAGCCTAGTTGAGAAGCGGTATATCAACGAAAGAGAGTGCTCGGTGGTAGTGTGGCCATGCAAAAGGTACCGACTGTATCTAGAGTACTACCGTTTTACACTTTATGCAACAACCTGTTTTTGGTCTGTCTGCGCAATACACACGAGGCACATAGTAAGCTCACAAGGTGGTCCCTGCTGCTACAGTCATTTGACTTTCACGCCAAACACATACTGGGTTCGAAAATCAGATGGTGGATGCTCTCTCAAGGTCTACTGAGGAGGAAAACATTGTGCATAACGAGGAATTGAAGGAGATATTTCACCCCATGTCACAGCAAGTGGGCAGCAACACCATGGCAGTCATGAGCTACAACATTGCCATCAATGCAACCAAAACATTGACCAGTTATGTCAAACATTAATAATATCACAACTCACGGTACCAGACACAAAAGCAAAACACAGACAATGTGGTAAGGAAGAATTGGATCAATGGCTCATTGTAGATGACTGATGGAAACATGATGTTGGGGAGGTAGCAATAATTGGAAACTGTATTACCATCATCCGAACGAACAGAAGTTTTGAAGTTTGCACAACTGTCAACATGCTGAACACCCAGGGGCAAAACAAACAACACATAACATCTTACAATACTTCCATTGGCCAGGTGTAGCTCGCGATGTACAAGAATATATTAGGAAGTGTCTACCTTGTAACCACTACAAAGTGAGGGACACCAATAGTAATCAGCAACTGCAGCCTTGGTCCCTACGGAACCGTTTGGCAAAGTAGCACTAGACATAATACAGCCATACACAAAGTCCGCACATGGCAAACTATTCCTCGTTGTGGTAGCTGATCTGTTCTCTAGATGGCCCGAGTCATAGTGCAGTCAACAACACCCACACTGGCAACATCGCCACATCCCTGGAGACTGAGTTTATCCCCCGATGGGGTTACTCGAGGGTCTTTTTATCCAACAGTGGAACAGAATTTAGCTGTCGCAAATGCCAAACAGTGTGTGACAGCATACACTACACTCGTCTTATCACCCAAGAGTCAACCCCATGGAACGACACAACTAGGAGCTCAAGGTTTAGCTCCGTCTCCGTGAGAGGAAGGACTATAGTAATTGTGTAGACGATCTAAAGCAGGACATTTTAACAATACGATGCCAGGTGAACGGCTACCCTATTACAAGGACAAGACTTGCCTCTGCCGGATAAGTACAGCTGCCCTCAAGAAAACAGACCTATAACAACAGAAAGTGGAGTAGCATGCTGGGAATTATACCAAAATCACTTCCAAAGAGCACGAGACCGTCAAGTCAGGTACATCAGGCAATGGGTCCTGGTGACAACAAGGCCACCGACTCGGTTATGGGTAAGGTAGAACGTGTTTGCGAAAGAACAGCTCTCATCAGCACAAAAGAATTTCTGGACAGGACTAGGCCTGAAATGGAGCGGTCCACCATAGAAACGAAAGTACTGAGTGCCTCCACATACCTAATTAAGGTGGGTCCAGGCTGCAAGCAATAGGTTCACCGAGACAATCTGTGACATGTGCGAAGTTACAATGTGCCAGACTCATGCGCGATCACAGAACATGCTACAATACAAAGTACGCTGCTTAGGCGCTGTAAGCCTGTAAGAGCGATAGAAAGCTGTCGATTTTTCATAGTGCATGTATGGTTTTGCTCTATGTCTGATTATGGTAGTTGTAGAACAGACATAAGAAATATGAGATATTAATAAATACCCTCTCTAAGCAATAAAACTAAAAAGGTTATTTATTTACAAATTCTGTACTTCATTTTGAGAGCAATAAGAATCAACAGTTAACTTACGTATGTAGTAAAAGGCATAGATTTGCACACAGTTTATGAGACAGTTTCGTTTAGTTCTATCCATTTCATCAACTTAAGATTGAATCTGATGACAAGGGTGAATCGAAAAATATATCCACAAATGCTTATGACATAACCATCATTTCATCGAACGTGACTGGCATCAGCTGACACCACGTCATAGACCACATGCTGGAGAAGACTGGGAGCATTCCACTTTCATACTGTATCTGAGATAAAATTCTGACTGAATGTGTTCCTAAAAATGCCAGTCACCTGAGCCATTTCAGTATAGATAGGAATACTGCCTCATAAACTAGAGGTGTCAATAACATTAATAACTCTTGAATACGAGTGGATAGGCGAGTGTCAATATCTCAATCTTCTTACTAGATAACACTTCAATAAAGAAAACTATTTTTAGTTGCGACTTCATCAACAGTTATAATCACACAAGCATCACACTCATTCATAGTGTTTATTCAAACTGCTGAGCTATGACATGCCATCGCTCACGAAAAATCAATTACAGTGTTATTTCATACAATTGCAACAGGAACACTAGTGGCACCTTGTAGCCTGAGGTACAAACATAGCATGAAATTTAAATTTCTAGCACTGGAAATGCTTTAATACTTAGGGCCGATTTCACCAAACAACTCTTGACCGAGGTGTAACTTAACTAGCTGTATAGTTAAACCCAATTTTTAAACACAGGTTAAATATCTATATTTAAACAAGTCGCTAATCTTGTGTAGAAACTCTGAGCTTAACTTGCTGATCTTCGTTTTAGCATATTTTGAATGCAGTAAAATTGCTGTTTTGTCTTGTGTGTTTCTATGGCCAAGGTAACACTAGAGGTCTTAAGCCTTGTTCACGTTTACGCTGAACAGACGGAACTGGCCAGGCGGACAAAACAGATGCTGTTCACGCATATAAGCAGAATTCCAGCGTATCCATGATTCAGCATGTGTATGAACATTAGATAACCTTGTGAATGTTCTGATATGATAATTCGTATGTGGCAATAAAAATCACTTATTTGTGGGACTATTGTTCTATGTTATGTTGCAAGACTGACTAACGCTTATATCACATGCAATGTTTACATTAAAGATTTTATTTGTACTGCAAACATAAATAAATAGTGAAAATGTTCTGTAACTATCTATTTAAGAAAATGCTGAGAACATTGTGAATTCAATAAATCGTTGAATTGAGGGAGTATTTCACAAACACATCTTTCTTGCTGACCACATTATACGGGCTTTATTTAATAGTGATTATGTTGAGATTCTATTCATTTCATATTATGGTTGGTTTATAGTCTTTTGCGAGACTGTTAATGCAGTGTTACTAATCTTTTTAATATTGTTTGCTGTCTACACAAATCATACCTACTTCGGCAGACTTGTACATCTGTTTGATTTTATTTCAGTGTATTTTATAAATAATTAACATGTCACAATATAAGACTCACTGGACAACGAAAGACACATAAGAACATACATTCGTAAAATCCATGTTTACATGAGTTACAAAATGTATGAGGAATTTAAAAAATCAGTTGCTTAAATTAAATCCAATATAAATACCGGTATGTCATATTCTAAAAACGATGGTGTTTTATTTCACTTGCTTTACAAAAAATGCTTCTTTCAACATTAATGTATCCAATAGTCTTTAGAATAAAAACACAACATAAGCAAACATTTGTTTTCAACGCATAATTATGACATACATTCTTGTAACAATAAATTGTTTTGGCTTATTCATTCTTGTACAACATAAAGTGAAACAGTGAATTACAATGGATCTTTCTTGTATACTTCTATTTATTTCGTGATATTAAAAAATTAAACATGTGCATATTTAGTTATGCATGGTTAAAATTCTTCATGATTTCTTATGTTTACTTTATGTGGTTACCTTCTACCTGGAAAAACACGAAGATTTTTTTTTGGCTTACGTGGCGAATATGTTGGTAAAGAAAAATTTTGTGTGTGCAAATAACATCTAATAGAATATGGCAGGCCTATGACCAAAAATTTTATTTAAGTGAAATGGTGAATGCTATAACATTCCCATAAAGTTAGGTTAGACCTAGGCCTACTTTGGCCTACAAGTAGTTGATTTTAAGTGTATTTCGTGAAGAATTAGCTAGCTACAGCTATGTATATTAAACATTATTCTTTGTGCACCACTTAATTGTATTAAAAACCACTTTGTTGTGCAATGCTAATTACCACATATAAGTCAAAATTGTAATGTCAGTTTGTGATCCTCGCTGCAAGACAGGGCTATAAAGTTATGACAAGCTCTAGGTCTTGTCTATATGTTAATTTTGGATAATTTTGCAAAACATTTTAAGCATGCTTAGAACAAGTTTTCCCAAACTACAATAATTGGTTTGTCCTTGCGATTTTCCAGTACTTTAACCTGGCACTAGTATTCAACATGAATACAAAATTGTCCCTTCTCATTCCGAGCAGAAAAAATAAACATCTGGGGACAAAGCAATAAAGAAGCTACATCAAGTGAGGACACGGCGCTACTATCAGTATATAACGCCGTGCACAGCGTCGCAGAAACTTTATAATTGAAAGCAAGTATGTGGATCTGCGTACCAACAGGTGGACATCTTAACATTACCATCGGCGTCAGCTGTGATACTCGTGCACAGGAACTAACTAACACAACACTACTGCCATAAATGCTTTCGTCAAGATGGTTCGTGTAATTTTATTTAAATATAGAATATCAATGTCTTGAAAGAGATTCTCAGGAATGCGACAATATTTATGAATTTTGTAAGACAATGTTCAAATCCAATAAGCAAACATTTCAAATACCTACACCTATCAGGGCGTGACAGACTCGTCCAGGATAACTCTTGTGTAGGAGCACGAAAGACCCTTCATTATAGGTTTAAATATGGATGTGGAAAAAAAGAGATTGATGTAGAAAGTCCTACAGTAAAAGGAAGATTCAGACATTATAATTGAAATGCAAATACGATTTGCTTACTGGCCGAGGTATTACTACAAAGCTTAGCATAACGCTATCGAGACTGTTGCTGGCACTGGTCCTGCGAAGCGAAGTGCTGTGTGTCTCCCTGTGGTCATCTACTGCTTCTGATGACACGTAGCGAAGAAAACTGCTTGAGGTGTCTTCCCTTCAGGGGGACCCGGCTCGCTCTGTGGCCTCGATGTAATAAAGTTCATCGGCCTCCGCGGCAGCTCGCGGTAGCACACACCTCACTAGAGATTAATACCATTATTACTGTCCAGGCGCTCTTCCGGCCACAACATCCTCGCGCCGCGTCTTCGGTCTACCCTTAAACGTCTGTATCCACTCTTAATGTCGGACTTTAAATGCAAAATTTAAATATCTAAGCGAAGTCGTCACATCAACGACATGCTTCCTTAAAATCGACACATATTAAACTAGCTCAAACTCGCTTCACTTCAACAATGTGGAACATCAATTTAAAATTTTGGCCAAAACAAAACGCTGCTCTCGGCATCGCTAAGTCTCATAAATCCTCCTGGGGTGCTTTCTAGAATCCTTAATTGCTTCCCTGAATTAATCCATTCAACCATAATAAAACTTAAAATAAAAAATTTACCATAAACACTTAAAATTATGTATATTTCCAAAACGAACTTAACCCTCAAAACTCAAATTATAGTAAGACTGGAAATATTAAAATTATAATAAAATTAATTAATTAACCATCAGTAACAATAATAGCAATAACCTTAATACTATTAAAATACAAACAACACTCAATTTTACACGCAAACAACTTAAACTGTGGGGTTTCAGAAATAAGTAATTAAATTAAAAAAAAAAAGCTTAGGTCCATATGTTACAAAGTTCTTATTCGCTGTATTGATAACTGACCAGAGACATGTTAAAGGGACTTTGCCACAACTTCGTGAAATAAAATTATAAATAGTAGTACTTGTGTGATAAAAAACAAATTGGTTTTTGATTTGGTTCAAAACTATTTGTGTAGCATGCTTCAACAGTCGTAAACGAGTTATGAAATTCACATCATCAAAATAATTTGCTCTCTCTTGAACACATCAAGCTCGTCTTCGCAACTTTCGTTCATTGTCATCAACAAACAGTTGGTACAAGGCTGGGTACAGTGATGGGTAGTTCGTGAACTACCAGTTCATTTCGAACTGCTCCAAGAAATGAACTACTGAACTATGTAGTTCAGGCGGAAAAAAACTGTTCTTGCGACTGGCTGGAAGACAGCCTGCGCCTTCGCTTATTCAATCCCCTCCGTTTACTGCAGCTGTACTGTGGCCGCCTTCCGTTATTCACTGATTTCACTGGCCAGTGTTTTCAGTAATGTCAGCTATAATTCCGAAATTGCTGACGGCACTGATAGTCACTGATGGTCGGTTGATGACGATACCCTGTGCGAGGCTACATCCGTTTACTGAGATTACCGATTTTACTGGCGCTTCAGAGCATCAGTGTTGTCAGTAAACCAATATTTTTGGCGGAAATTCAAAAGCTGAAGTTATCTAATTATAGGACGAGTCTTTTTTAATATATATAAGGGCCAAAGAGAGTATCTATTAATTTATATACGTTTATTTAACGTCTGTTTATAGTTACAAAAGCATTCGTCATGCAGTTTGCAAAGACTAAATAATGTTTAGAGGTTGAATCGTACCTTGTTTATGCATTTAAAATAATGAATACAGCTTCCCAAACCTTAAATATACACAATGTATAAGCTGCGTCGTGAAAAAACGAAGAAAACAGTATCAGTCGTAAGTCATGCTAGATGTATCAATATGCTAAAAATATACAAACTTTATTATTAAAGTAAATACAATTTATACAACGAGCAAAATAAACATGACAGTTTATCGCAAGAATGAAACCACAGATATGCCAGAGATGTGGTTGCTAGGCAACGTATATTGCATTATTGTTTACTGATTTAATGTTCCGATATTATCTATTTACTGACAGTGAAAATATTTTGCTGATTACTGACGCTGTTCCCTTATTGTTCACGGACACTGGCGAACTGTCAGTGATATCAGTGAAATCAGTGAATAACGGAAGGCGGCCTGTATAGCGTGCTCATCCGCGCATGCGCGTTTAGTCTCCCCTCTCCTCCCAAGGCATAGTTCGAGACGGTACTCGCCTCTTAATTTTCTTCACCCATATCCCCTTACGCTGGATCAGTGCACGGGATCAGTGGAGGAGAGGGTGACTGAGGCCGCCTTCCGTTATTCACTGATTTCACTGGCCAGTGTTTTCAGTAATATCAGCTATAGTTCCGAAATTACTGACGGCACTGATAGTCACTGACGGTCGGTTGATGACGATACCCTGTGCGAGGCTACATCCGTTTACTGAGATTACCGATTTTACTGGCGCTTCAGAGCATCAGTGCTGTCAGTAAACCAATATTTTTGGCGGAAATTCAAAAGTTGAAATTGTCTAATTATAGGACGAGTCTTTTTTAATATATAAGGGCCAAAGAGAGTATCTATTAATTTATATACGTTTATTTAACGTCTGTTTATAGTTACAGAAGCATTCGTCGTGCAGTTTGCAAAGACTAAATAATGTTTAGAGGTTGAATCGTACCTTGTTTATGCATTTAAAAATAATGGATACAGCTTCCCAAATCTTAAATAAACACAATGTATAAGCTGCGTCGTGAAAAAACGAAGAAAACGGTATCAGTCGTACTTCGTGCTAGATGTATCAATATGCTAAAAATATACCAACTTTATTATTAAAGTAAATACAATTTATACAGCAAACAAAATAAACATGACAGTTTATCGCAAGAATGTAATCACAGATGTGCCAAAGATGTGGTTGCTAGGCAACGTACATTGCAGTAATGTTTACTGATTTAATGTTCCGATATTATCTATTTACTGACGGTGAAAATATTTTGCTGATTACTGATGCTGTTCCCTTATTGTTCTCGGACACTGGCGAACTGTCAGTGATATCAGTGAAATCAGTAAAAAACGGAAGGCGGCCTGAAAGTTGAGAACAAGGAAATGTATCGCGAACTGCATCGGTATTCGAACTACATCGTTCGAGGCAGGTCCGCGAACTATATCGTTCGAGGACAGAGACAGTTCGACGTTATTGTCGTGTCGTGCCTTTCTGTCCCGTGACCTGTCGTTTGAAAATAACGAAGCCCTATTTGTTATAGGCCAAGAACATTTTCATTTTTCACTACAATGTAAAGGGCAAGTAACAGTAATAATAACCATAGCTAAATTGGCA
>PNEQ01031385.1:0-35764 GCA_003012365.1 Medauroidea extradentata
ACACGTTGCTTTCGGTGTCGGCCAGTCAACCGCTCACCCATTATGGCGGATCTGCCTGTCGAGCGAGTCACTCCTGCTGGAGTCTTTGAACGGACTGGTGTCGACTATGCTGGGCCAATCTCTATCAGGGTCAACAAGCTGCGCAGGTGTGCAACTCAGAAGGCCTATTTATCTATTTTCATCTGTTTTGCCACTAAAGTCATCCACATTGAAGTAGTTACTGATTTAACCGCAGATGGCTTCTGTACTGCTCTCACCCGATTTGTATTGAGGCGGGGTTTGTGTACTGACATATACTCTGATTGTGGTACAAATTTTGTTGGTGCTTCCAGACAACTCCAGCAGTCTTTTAAACAACTGCTTGGATCCCCGCTTCTAGAGAATTTCTCCTTGGCAAATGAAATCAAATTTCATTTTTTGCCCCCAGCAGCTCCTCATCAGGGAGGATTGTGGGAGGCTGCTGTAAAATCCACCAAATACCATCTTAAACGAACCATTGGCAATCAGATTCTCACTCTCGAGGAACTCATGACACTTACTAGTAAAGTTGAGGCTGTCCTCAACTCTCGGCCGCTAGCACCAATTTCCTCTGATCTGTATGATGTGGCAGCACTCACACCGGGGCATTTCCTCATTGGCAGGCCTCTTGTTGCGGTACCCGAGACATGTGGAGATGACAGCACAATTTGTTTATCTCGACGCTGGAAGATGGTATGCAGTCTCGCCAATCAATTTTGGAAACGTTGGTATCAAGAGTATTTACAGCAACTTCAACCTCAAGGGAAGTGGCAGAACCAAGAGCCTGGACTTACTGTGGGAGAGTTAGTCTTGGTTGGAAAAGAACGAGTGCCGCCACTGGGTTGGTGTTTCACCAGAATCGTCAAACTCCACCCTGGGAAGGATGGAGTTACCAGAGTTGTAGACTTGCGTACTCAAAAGGGACAACTCTGCAGACCAGTACACAAGCTGTACCGTCTGCCATCACAGTGATGCTTAAAACAGATTGTGAGGTGTAATTATTGTATATAGTAAACGTGTATTGTGAGTGAACAATGGAGACCTCGGTCGGTCTCGGTGGGCGGTAATAATGTTCAGTAATATTTGCCTGCCCTGTGGTGTGTGCCTGCACTACGGGACTCTTTCCCAGATGGGCACATGAATATCTGTTCCGGCAGGTATGCGTGCTCTCATCGAAGTCTCAGTGGATCTCAAGATGGCGTCGCTGTAAGTTTAAGTAACGCGGCAAGCACCGATATGTCTCTCTATAAGAAAGTTAACCTTCAATACCTAACAGTACCGGTATAGCAAATTTAAAAAAAGTTGTATTTATCTCGCTGTAAATTATGTCTGATGCACACAGTTTTAATGCAAAACCTTATATTTCAGATGTGTTTAAATACTTTTACATACACACATTAAACTCTAAAATTAAGAGATTTGTGAAATTATGCATAGAGAGTTTTATTAAATTGAATCACAATGATTTGTGGTCACATAAATTCCGGTTACTTACATAGAAGCTTTTATAATAAATCAATTGTTTGATAAAATTCTTACGTCTGTACGTTTAATTTCGCGAGGCCTACAAACTACCGAGAATTTGGTATTCTATAACGAGTTTACAAAATACCACTCGGCTAGGCAGCGTAGATTATAACATATTCTAGCGTTGTTTAAATTGTAATCTAAATGAAGTTTCTTGTATTCAAGAAATAAACCAATCTTAATTACTTCTATACAGTTGTTTTTTTTAACCTGGCTGCCGTTTGTAAATGAACATTCTGGTCACTATAACAAGTAAGCCTAGTTAACTTGAGAAGGTTGCTTTCTGTAAACGTTTTATGACAGCTGCCGTAGTAAACGGTCGACTAGAAGAATGGTTTCAGGTCTAGCCCCTAAAAGAAGGCTTGTACTATTATACATGAACTCATCTGGGCCATCTCCAGTTACCACAACGCCTGTGAAAGCCATTAGCTGTTATATTCGGTTACGAGGTTAGCATGAGTAGGGCGAAATATCAGTGTGAGGCGATCAACATTTACACTAGTAATGTTTTTAAATGTCAAATAAATCACAAACTGTTGAATTGTTTGCAGTCTTTCAAACATTAACCTGGTGATTGAGCATACCTGATCTCAGCGGACATGCTAAACCTCGACAGGTTGAGTATATCCGTCTTCTGTTATGTTACTTTAAGTATAGTTTCCGATAATTTAATAAGCTGGAATATAATGTCTTTGTGGGATAGACTGTACTGTTGTGGACATACGTCATTGCAATATTGTGTTGTCTCAGAAGATGACGGGAGCAGATGTCAGCTCCCGAAACATAGCGAAAAGTCTGTTTTCAGAAATCCACTGTGTCCTTTTTTTGTCCTCATCGTTGTGTCGTTTATAGCCTGTTGTCTGGGACGACGTCGTTTTTCTGTCGTGTGTCCATTATTGTCTTCGTCCTAGTATTGGTTGTGCCGTCTTAATTGTGGTGTCCCGAGTTTTACAGTTTATTTGGTTTGGCTTTCGACTTATTTTTGGATGTTTATTTTATTTTTCTTTATTTTTTTTTACTGATTGCTTATGAAATATTTCGTGTTCTGGTTTATGGATGTGCTGACTTCAGCCAAACTAGACTGTTTATAATTTTCTTTTCATTTATAGTTTGTTTTTTCTTCGTCTCATATTAGAATTCGAAGGCGACAAAAAATTGGAATGTTGTATGTCCACAACAGTACAGTACGTTGTTGTAATATGCTGCGCGTTGCACTACATTTAAGGTAGGATGTTGTTGTTAGGTAAGGAAACCAAATACAAATGTTAATATGTGGCGCTGGTGTAGCTGGCTACTTCTCGTGCGTGAACATTATGTCACATAGAACGAACCTTGCTGGCGTCACGAAAATATTGAGCCTAACATGGGAATGTGGTACATGATTTATTGTTGTTTCTAGTACACACTGCCATTTCCTGAATAAAATACAGGTGTGAATAAATATCTAAATAAAATTTACTCTAGTAGTTTTACGTTTAACAGTTATACAATCAGTTTCAAGGAAGATGACTATCATTGCTTGAAAAAATTAGGTATATATTATCAAAATGTAATTTTTTTAACATGTAGAAGTGACTCAGTAGCACTTTAGCTTAGTTGGCGTAGGGCATTAATGAGCACTCACATAATTTATTTATGTACAATATAAAACATTTATATTACCAAGCTTGCTTAGTTCGTAAGAAATAAGAAACCATTACAGTAGTACAATAATTATTTTTCTCGGTGCTCCAAGAACCAAGTTCCTTTTCTTTTCTTGTGCAAAAATATGCAGTCTTTGTTTATGCCCTTTTCTGTAGTCTACATCCATAACAAAAATAATTCAGTTAGGCCTAAGCTTATTATTCTTTGGACGAAAATTCTTGAATACTAACAAGATCGACTGACACATTGAGAAGGAATCAGCATGGCCCACTGCAGCCGTGTAATCGAGGAGATAGCTGGTGCGCGTGTCCTTCACTGCCTTCCCCTACCTTGACAGCTCGCCTCCCCGTAACTTCCTAGCTCGTCCCCACGCACCAGCCAAGGTCACACCTTCTGTCCGTTATTCTCACTGCATCGGCTAGTCGCAATGCACAGCGACTCTCTCCAGGGCTTGAATTCGCATTTAAGAAACAATTTTTCTCAAAATTTTCAGCTACAACTATAGGGTTTCTACAAATCATAATGTTCCTAATCGTAATGAGCACGTTTGAATGAAATTAATTTTCTTTAAACATTTCACACAAAAAAACTTTTTTTTGTCAAATTAAACACCGAACAACATAACTTAAAAATTTATAATGCAAAAACACTTTCTTACAAACCCATATAATTATGAGAGTTTGTCAAAACTGAAGTATGAATTTTCAATGTTAGGTTTCACAATAAAATTATTTCTCCTGATGGCTTGAAAACTCGCAAAACAACTGAGCGGGCTCCTGCTGGGTTTAGGATATTTTTGACTTTTTCTCTTTCCTTTCAGGGGGTTTTTCTTCGATTTTGAGTTTTGAGGGAGTCTTTTCGCCCTCCCTTCCTGTGAGTGTCTTGTCGTTAGCATGATGGGATGGAATCTTAAGGAGTTGGGTTGCCCTGGTTGACGGTGCTGGCTGCCCCCCCCCGCCCACCCCGCTCCACTCCTCCACTGGCCATGGAGGAGGGCGGCCTGTGGTTGGAGGGGGGGGGGGTGAAGGCTGGTTCCGCCGACCGGCCGGGAAGGGGGGCTAGGGTGGGGGCGTGCGAGCGCTGCTCGCATCAGGAAAAAAACACTCGGATGCCTGCGTTTGATGGGAGAGGCGGCGGTACTGTAGAGTAGTCACGAAGGGTTCTGGTATTCTGCTGGCCGTTGTGTGTGTGAAAGATGCAACACGACACTTAAGTTGGCTCGTCTTGCTATCATGCGTATCTGCCTCCATCACTGCCAGAGGCGGTTGGTGAGTAAAATGGACAGGTTGTGTCCGCTGGCGCAGAAGAGGCCCTAGCAAACATTTGTCGGGCGCGCGAGTTCGCACCGCGCGGCACCGCTGGAGGGGGATTAAGCTCTACGAGGTAGTAGCGCTGGTGTAAAAGGAATTCCTTTGAAATGGATGGGTTGCCAGGACGGAAGATCGAAGAGAGTGGTAATCGTCGCATTTGAGTGATGAGTCAATGAGCTCGTTGGAAGGGAGTTTATGTTAGGAAGAATAGACGAGGGGCGTTTCGTGCGCAGAGGATAAATGGAGACTCAGTAAGAGTATCTGTATTACTATTGTGCTTTGACCTACCTGTAAAAGACGTATTAATAGTACTGGTGCGTCATTGTAATTGTAGTCATAATTGTTGCTTTGGGCATTCAAGCGTGTTATGGTCATTGTCAGTGTTTTGGGATGATACGCGTAAAACAAGGAACTGAACTGACATGTTATGATATCAAGTGTAAAGAGTGTTGTGGCGAGTCATGAATTCGCATCGAATTGTGTAAACCTTTGTAAAGTGGGATAAGGTTGTTCGAATATTGTATCAAGAGTGCTTAAAATGTCAATACAGTACATGGTTTATTCTAAAATGGGTTTTTCCTTGCTCAGAAACGTAAAGAGTAGATCCCTAATCTCTGATAAGCTATAAGCATAGGTCAGTAGATGCAAAGGACAGTAGTCCCATTTAACCTTGTTTTTTATCTTTGTTCGTTGTTGTTCATGTTGGATAGGCTTAGGCCTTGTACGAAGAGTCTGGGTAGTCTGGCTCACAACAATGGCGGATTTGATCCAGAAGACCCTCAAGATATTTTCTGCCTTTAAGGCAGCTGCCTACCCCATGCTTCAAACACGTTGCAGTGTGTCCATAAACAGGTTATTTCTACAAAAATATTTCACGTGTGCCAATTGTGCTAACATATGAAAAGAAAACCAACTTCAGACAAGGCCGCAACCTCATTGTTAAGATGCGACGCTCACTAAAAACACTGTTTCTAAGCCCTCCAACATGGCAAAAAAAACCCTTTTCAGAATTCCGCGCTTCAAAATCTACTAACCGGATGTATGTGAAACTCAATTGCGACTTGCACTGAACTTAAAATACAGACTTTCCACAATTAAATTATATGGTCACCGCTTAGTGTTCAATAGCAAAAACCATTTGGCCGGGAACATTACACGCTAGTTCAGTGCTTGGTTCGTTGAAGCGACGCAGCATTTGAATCACCCTTCAAGGTCAACCTTACTACTCCATCGCTAGAAAATTGGGGCTTATATAACCTGGATGAAAAAGCAAAGGGGTGAAATGCAGAATATCTAAAATTGCCGAACATGCATGGGGAAATAGCCACAAAATTCTCTGGGACTCAGCTAAACCAATAAGTCAGGTAAAAGACAGAATTAAAAGGAAAATTAAAGAATCAGCTTACATAGACAGTAACAAAACATCATAAGCCAACAGAGCATTTAACTGATAAATATGTGGCTGCCTTTAATAAAAAAGAAGCAGTGTTACAGAAAATAAATAAACAAATAAAATTTGTGTTTAACAATCTCTACAGAACACCAGCCAACATCACTACAAGGTTCTCAGCCTCTCACTGGCCGAGAGCCCAGTCAAAAACACATGCTTTGCTACTATTGGTTGAGTAGCTAAGAGACCATCCAGTCTATATAAGCCTCAATTTTCTAGCGAACTTCATTCACATCTTGGTGTTCCAACCAGCTGTGTCTCAGCCTGAAGACATGTGTAGATCGCAATCCCAGAAACATTGGTTTTAACTTGTGTTTTCTATTGTCTTGTGTTTGTTGTCCACTGTTTGCTGTTTTTTTATCTATTTATATATATTTTTCATATTTCATATTTGTGTGTCTTTTGTGTCTGGGGGTGCTGTGTTGATGTTGAATTCTACCTCTAGAATTCTTTGTTGTCTAATATAACAATAATTGGGGAGGGGGGGGGGGTGACCTGACAAAATTCCAATGGTATTGCTTATTTTTTATATTTTTGTGTGTTTTTTACATTTGTTTTTTCTTGTTTGTTTTTCATTCAACACAGGTTTGATCAGCAAAATATGAGCAATGGCCATGTCCACCAACCAATAAATTCTAACTTACTGTATTTTCTTGTTTTCTTCAGCAAGCTTCACATTATTAGTGTTTTTCAAGCCTTTCATGTGATTGGCAACATAATTTTTCCCACCATGAAAAATAATGTCACAACAGCAAACACTACAAAATCCACAGCACTCTTTTTACTTTTAGTAATAAATTGAAATAATTCCGAATATGCTGACCAGAACACCTGTCCATTTTGTTTTTAGTCTTTTTAGCCATTATAAGAACACCACAACTTCTTACATTTCTTCTACAATGCACCAATGTAACTTTACTGACCTACGTACTTGAAGTTTATTTGCCAGAAGAAAAAAAATACTTGGAAAAAAATACAATACTTCATTGCACAATCGCCGCCACCGTGTAATCGTCGCATCTAATTTATAAAATGACATTAATGATAAAAATACTTTCATCGCATAATCGTCGCACCGCAATGTTTTGTTTACGTTTCTGCATCAGAGATATTAACTACGCTCAAGTATGACACTATTAGGACAAAATGGTTGCCGTGAGAATCAATTATAGTTAGTACCAAAATATTTCGTTAGAATGAAAGTAGAACATAGCATTACTAGTTTAATAGTCTGCCAATTTGTGTGTTTGTCTAGCGCGTGGACTTTCCCAACTGAACGTAGTATATCTATGACATCGCAAAATAAAAACAAAGTTTGTAAACACTGCAACGGTAATAAATGGTAGCGGACTCGCAGAAGCCAAAAACAAAAACTTCAAACGAAACGGAACTAAGAAAACTACTGGATTTATCGGTTTTCTAATAACCAAAAGTGCCTATTTACCGATAAATACTGCTAATCATGAAATGTGTTCCCACCAAATGTGCATATTTAATTACGAAACTAACCTAAAGTTCCAAGGTCTAGTAAGTTATAGAAATTTAGTCATTCTTCCAGAGTTCATACGTCAATACTTCTGTCAAAAATATTGAGTTACTTTAATATGAATAGTGTGACGAAAAATGTTGATTTAAAAAATTATTTTTTACCACAGGAATTTTTCTTGAATAATGGTCGCACCTTCAATTTTTTGCATTCAAATTGGCAAAAAATATGCTACGATTATGCTGTGAAATACCGTATGTTGCAAAAAGTGAAAATATGGATAAACTAGTGGACATTTATTAAACTTTATAGTAAAAAAAAAAACATTTTTAGAAATAAGCTTGTAGTGTGAAACCTCTATCCATCATTTTTCAAGGGACCAATGAGAAAAAATTATACATGCAATAAAACGAAACATGTGAGAAATGCACAACCCCTCCCCCCTTAAAAAAACAATACCTCAAAAATTATTTTTAATATGTCCATCACATAAAAATTTGCACTTTAAATATGTGTGTGTTGAATATGGTCGTAGCTCATTTGTATTACAGGCTATCTAGTTTAACGTCAAAGGTGGCAATCCGAGACACTTGGCTATGTCAGCATGCTTTCACTGGGACATTTCTCTACCTCCTTTATTATTTCAAGGCATTCTTCAAGTGAACGAACAGATTTTGAAAGCCGCGACGTTACAGCAATAATTTATAAACACATTTCACAGGCCTTAAAATAAAAAAAAATTGTACTCCACTTCTTAACAAAATTGACAAAACTGTTGCTATGTAAACGGAAAACCTAACAAGAACAAGATGCATATTTACAAGGTGAAACGTAACCTGTCCGACTCTTACGCTTGCGCTTGGCTGCCTTCGGCTTTACTTGGAGTGCACAAAATGGCGGAAGAAAATTCCCAAAATTCTTGATGTTATTGCAATTTATTCACTACACTTTACTGAAATGTGAAAATAAAAGCACACATTTACATTAGAACAAAATGAATTTATACACAATGCGTGTTCAAAATCTATTGAAAATAATTTGGACATCAACTTAAAACAAATATTTCCTCTATAAAAAAATTATGTACGTTTTTCTGTTGGTGGCAACACATTTGTTGTTCGTTTAACGAAAATACGGCAATGTTTGTGTTTACACACACAACCTACAGTACGTAAAATGTTTCTTAAAATAAGACGAACAATAACGATGAATTTTATAGTCAAAACAAACCAAACATATTACATTCGACCGTATTTTTGACAACGGTAAATGTTTGCCTTTTGCAGTTATGATACGTTGTTTACACCTGTTTGTTTCGAGAAGTGTATACGAGCGTGGTATCAAAATGTAAGTTAACTTTTATTTTGTTGTTAGCGAAAATGTCTGAACGATCAATGCTGGAAATTAATGTATATATGAACAATCCATGTGGGTTTATTTAACATTGTTTGTATAGGCATTTTGTCGGGACCGTGAAAAACAATCAATGGATCTGGGAAAACGAAAGAAACGGGAACGATGCAACAAGGTTTCACTTTACTTAAATGCTCTATTAAGAAGAAAATAAACCTTAAATTAAATCAAATCAATTTTAAACATTACACAATTTATATAATATAAAACTGTGTTGCAAGATTTATCTATTTTATCAAAAAAAATTTTTTTCTTAGAATTACTTATGTCAAAATCAAGTTACATCGTTTATTTACACAGGTACACATCAAACACAACGTATTATGTACAAAATCCAAAAAAGAATGTCTTTTTGAAAAAGAACAACCACACATTAAAAAGATTCATTACTTTAGTGATGGGTATGAGGGCCAATATAACAATAAAAACAACTTCGTAAACCTGTGCCTGCATGAGGAAGATTTTAAACTTAGAGCTCAGTGGTCATTTTTTTTGTGACCAGCCATGGCAAAACGGAATGTGACTAAATAGGGGGGTGCTGTGAAACACTTAGCTCCAAGGGAAAGTTTTCAACGACCCTGTGACAGCGTGGAAACTGGAAGCAGAACTTAGCGCGAGATGTTTTATAAATAGGCATGTGCGTTATCAATTGAAAAATATGGTATTTTAACCATATATCTAAAATTCCGAAACACAGGCTTGCAAATTCACTGACAACTTTTTAATGAAAAGAAAAAATTAACCCATCATTTGTTTTGAATTGAAATAAAATAACAAAGTAGTACAAATACGATTACTTTTTCTATTTAATGCGGTAGAAAATTTTTTTTGGAACAAAAACAAAAAAGAAATTTCATGATTATCCTTTTCCCTCTGTGTTATTTTCCACTTACCATATAACTCTTTATTTTGCTTCATTAATCCTAAAAAATGACACTAAGATTTTTTTCTGGTTACAAATATACACTTGGTAGGTTTGTTAATTTTTTAAATTCTTCCTGCCACACTGATGTAAAATTTCATACGAATTGATTGGCAATTTAAAAAATTTTTTTTTCTGACAACAAATTTAGTTATAGACGGCCAGACTATTAAAATGTCAATAATCCAAAAACATCAAGTAAGGGCTATAAAATCTTAACCAATAAGAGATAGAACAAAATGATTTGGTACGGTTACTTACGTCTATAAATCGACCAACCATGCCAAGTTTCTTCAAAATCTGAGACACTGTGACATGGCGTGGTTGAACTGACAAGGAATTGACCCTACATTAAAAAACTACAGTACCAACAAAATTCTCGTTAGAGGCAGGCCTCGTAGCAACTGTATTCCAGTGTATTATTCACACTTATATTAACAAAAACACACTTCTTGAAAGAGGTTTTACTGTATTTTTCAGAAGCTTCAGCAATTAATTTTTATCAGCTGTCAAACATTCTGATAAATACAGTACTGTATGTTGTCATTGAAAAAAGGACACAAATATCACACTTGTGTTTATTAATAAAAGTATGTATATATTACATGCTTATTTAGCTTGAGCTTGGGCTTTCCTCATCTGTGTCAAGATGTTGCTCAACTCTTCACGCTTCCTCTTGGCCCGTATGTGCGTACCCAGCTGAAAGAAAATAAATAAAATACCATTTTGTAATCACTACAGGAAAACCAATCACATTTACCCCATCCAAGACAGTTACAATTGTGCTACCAAGAGCTTGATCTACCAGCTACAGCATGGGTGGGGAAACTGCGGCCCGCAGGCCATTTGTGGCCAGTGAGGTCGATTTGAGTGGCCCGCCACATCTTCTCAGAAAAACATTGGAAATGGCCCGCGAAAATTACAGTACTGAAGTGACCGCATTGGTCAACGGAATGTTTCTTATAGTTTTATAAATGTCAGCTTGCATTATTACATTGCAACAAAAGGCGAAAGAATAGTAACATATAATCAATTATAAATGACACACTCTTTGAATAAAAAAGGTCACGCGATCATGTGAAGTCGGGCGAGTGATATATTTCCTAGGTTCTTTCTTATGTGTACATGTGTCTCTCGCGACTTGGTGGCGGCAAGTAGTGTTGTTTTTCACAAACAAAAGTTTATCTTTTAGTAACTCTATACATCAACGTTCCTGCACACCCGATATGAACAGTCATTTATTTCGCAATGGAGTATGTCCAAGTAAATAAATCCAGTCATGCACTCCTATTGCACAGTTCTTTCAAAGATCATGATTCTTCTGCATTTCAACTTATCGGCAAGAATAATATTTCCGTCTATCCATACTTTTTTTTTTAACCAAATGACCTACTGAACGCAGTATGTCCCGCATTTAACTCGCGGTCGGTTGGCAGATAGTGCGGTACGCCTTTCCTGCCACTAGCTTTATTTTTCAGTTGAAAAAATGGCAACCTCAAGCAAGAAACGAAAGATGTCAGATGGCCGCATGTTTCAAGAAAAATAGACTCAAAGAGTTCTTATTCATGAACGTAGACGACAAGCAAGTTTGTCTTATTTGTGGTTTTTCGGGAGCTGTTATGAAGAAAGCGAACATTGAACGGCATTACACAACAAAACATTCTAATTACAGCGAGTTTACTGGTGAGCAACGAGTGAAAAAAGTTGATGCACTGAAGAAAGCTTATGTTACACAGCGTAGTATTCTTACAAAAAGAAGCAAAGAAGTGGATAGTGCTGTTGTTGCTAGTTTTCTCATTTCAAAATTAATTGCAAAGCAACTGAAACCGTTTTCTGAGGGAGAATTTGTTAAGGAATGTTTGACTTAAGCTGCAAGTATACTCTGTCCTGAGAAGAAATCACTGTTTGAAAATTAAGTTTATCTCGTCGCACTGTAAGTGATTGAATCCAAACGATTGCTTCAAATATTTTATATAAGCTAAGAGATGTACTAGTTATTACTTTTGAAGCTTACTCCCTGGTTATTGACGAGATACGGATGCTACAAATACTGCCCAATTAGCGGTTTTCGTTAGGAGCGTGTCACAAAATTTTAATATAATTGAAGAATTGGCATCCCTAGAACCGATGGAGGGCACTTGCACTGGCGAAGATATATTGCATTCTGTTAAGAACGTAATGAAAGAATTAACTTTGAGCTATGAAAAATTTAGTGCGATTACAACAGATGGAGCGCCATCATAATGAAGAAATAAAGGGCTTGTTAGTTTAGTCCAGATGAAATGAAACAGTGTAACCTTGACAGTTCGATGCTTGTAACATGCCATTGTATAATTCATCAGGAAAATCTTTGCGCAAAATCTGTTCGTATGACTGAAGTTATGTCAGTAATTGTATCTGCTATCAACTTCATTAAGGGTAGGGCCCTAAACAATCGTCAGTTCAAAGAACTCCTAAATGACATTGAATCTGAGTATGGAAATGATGTGTATTATTGTGAAGTGCGCTGGCTCAGTAGGGCAGCGATGTTGAAACGTTTCTATGCCTTAAAAGATGAAATTAAATTGTTCATGGAAATTAAAGGAAAGCCTGTTCGTGAATTATGTGATGAAAAATGGCTCAGAGATTTTTCTTTCCTTGTGGATATTACCCAGCATCTATCAGACCTCAATTTACATCTACAAACGCCAGGCCAGCTAGTGAGTACTCTTTTCGCGCACATCAAGAGTTTTGAAAATAAATTGTGATTGTGGAAGACGCAGCTGGAGACATGAAATACTTGTCAATTTCCATTCCTCTCAGACGCAAAGCCTAGCATTGGTGATTGTGCTGCAAACGTCGAAGAAGTCTCATCTCTAAGACAGGCATTTTGTGACCGATTCTGTGATTTCAAGGCTCATGAAATGAATTTAAAAATTGTTTCGACTCCATTTGCAGTGGATGTTGACTTAGCACCCGAAAAATTTAAAATGGAGTTGTTAGAACTGCAAAGTAACAGTGAACTCTAGACTAAGTACAACAGTCTTCCATTGTTGGAAATTTACAACACCTGTATTGAAACAGGTTTCCCTTTATTGAGATCGCATGCATATAGGATGGCTGCAGTGTTTGGCAGTACTTATTCCTGCAAGCAGTTGTTTTCGAAAATTAAATATGCAAAGTCCAAATACAGAACAAGATTAACGGACAAAAACCTTACAAACCAGCTTCGAGTGGCTTCTTATAACATTGAAGCAGACATACAGGGACTTGTAGCAGATACGCAGCAGCACCCTTCACACTGATTTTATTTATATGCACAAGTACATTTTTGCAGTAAAATCATCAGCTGGTGAGTGAAGTTTTTTTTGTACAAATTTTCTATTCAGTACTTTTTTCTACGAAAAGGCATTTTAGTTACATTCTGCGCTACTATTTTATCACTTTTTATGCTTACGTTCTTGTGTTTAATTTGGTTATGTTATTGTTATATTTCAAAATAATGTTGGTAGGTGTTATAAAAAATTAGAATATATTACTCACGCATAGAATTACCCCTTCTAGAAATATTCAGCTTTTTATAATATAGGCCTAGCTTAATACAAAAATTGCTGGCCCGCCGTACGAAGTTGAGATATATAATTGGCCCTCCATGTCAAAAAGTTTCCCCACCCCTGAGCTACAGTGTTCACACTGTGATGCTGAATATATTGGCCTCACCACCAATACTAAGACAAGAGAATGAATGGCCACAGAGCAGACACCAGACAAGTCATAGCAAGTAAAGACACCAACCCACAGGAAAAACCAGTTGCTACCGCTGCCCATGCAGCCCACCATAACAAGGACTTTGACTCATGATACAGCACTAGAGTGGCGAGGGCCCTGCCACCTACAAGCAACAGCTCTAAACTCAAACGAAGGGAACTAACTCAACAGTATATCACAAAATCCAAGGAAACAACCAGGACTCAATCTAAGATACATCCCAAGTCAATCAACTTCCCACAACCATTGCACTCTTATCTCCCCATTAACCTCTACACATCCTCTTCTACTTGACGCTTTCGACTCTCCCGCCTCAGATCAGTTCAACCATTTGCCGCAAGGTGCATTAGCATCGGTAGCCACACCGCAGAAAGCCATGTCTCTGCCCGAGGAAGCTGCTCTAAGCAGCGAAACGCAGTGATACGCGCTTCTGCGAATATGTGTCGTCCTATTTTTGTGTGTATCTGTCAAGTACTAAAACGTGAATACTTGTGCTTCTGTCTTTTGTACATACTGATAGCCTAGCTGCCTCTTCCTTTCTTTTACATTTTTATCTATTGAGTGTGCGCAGATGAATGGCCAGTCAATCTCATTTTATGAATGGTATTTGTCAGCCAGTCATTTTGGCAATAAAACAACTCATGATGAGTTACACTTATCAGAATAAAGTAAATGTGATTGTGTACATGGTTTCATGAAAAAGAACTTTGTAATATGTTTAGCGTCAACTGGTCTGGAATTGAGGAAAAAAACTGTGTTGTCATGCGATAATAGCCAAAATGTGCTGTTGAACCTTGCTTGTACAAGCTAAATCTGCGGTAGTTGGAGAAAAACCCTAAAATTACATTAAAAAATTGTTTGCATTTTTTTTTTGCTGTAAGTTAGTGTTTTTAACAGTTGCTAATGTTAAAAAAAATTTTAAATACATTTTTTTCTTCAATAGGCCTTACGAAACTGGTACCATAATTTGGAGCGTATGGACTATGTGATGGGTCAACATTGCTATCTAATCCCAATCTTTGCTCAGACTAGCCGAACATGAAGATTCTCTCATCAGGATAATTAATGTCTGTGGGTTTGCAAGACCGTCCACCTTTTCAGAAATAAAACATCAGGAGACTTTTGTCACCTCCCCTCCCTCCAGACAACCTCCATAAAATCAGCCAAATCCCAAATACGGTAGGTAAGGCAACAAAACATTTTCATACATTCTTGTTTGCATACATTTCTGACACAGCCATTAATCATATCTGAACAAAGCAATATTTTCAAAACCGAAAACATTGGCAAGTCCAAAATATTGATATGTTTCCATCAAAAAAGCACAGGTTCCAGAGGTCCTCTACTGGGAATATGTTTATTTTAGGGTGTAATATGGTGCTATTCAAGCAGTTTTTAACGTAAATGATGAAAAAAAAAATATATGGTACTGTTTGTACAGTCCAATAGAGCCTCTCAGAACAACGAAGAGTGAGATTTTTCTCTAAAAATAAAGGGATATGGAACAGGGTGAGAGAGTAAATAAACATCATACAAAAACTACCAAAACAATGTGGAAGTCCGTAAAATTCACATTGGTTTTGAGTGAGTTTTTTAATAAGTTTTGAGTGACTTTTTTGTTCCAGACCCTATACTTAAAAAATGGTCCACTTAGGCCTACACAAAATAATCAAAAGAAATAACATTTTAAGGAAACAATCACTGCACTGAATTTAGGCCTATGGCTTCTTTAAACAGTTCTTCTTTCAAAAAACTCTCCATCACATTTTTTACAAACGTTTACAGTGAGCACAACCATATTTTTCAACATTTCACTTTTCTGGAAACATTGTTATTAAAGAGTAAACCAGCTTGATCAGCACAACTAAAATGCAGGCTTAAAGTAGATAAACATACTACTTTGGTTATACAAACTCTTTTCTAATTGTGTCGCATAATTAACTGTCTTATTTTACACTATCATTTACCTTGGTTTGCTTGTTTTGTCATATTTACATAGGGTACTTAACATCACCCTTTTCAGCATGAGCAACAGAAAAATCATGACGAAACAATAAACAAAATACAAAATGTTGACTCTTTCTGGCAGTAAAATTACCCAGAAATTCATAAAAAATATAGTCTTCAACATCACAAGTTGCATCCCTTCACTTGGCACAATCGTTTTTGTTAACAACATAATTTTTAATGAATATAAATAATGCGCACGAGATACTAGTCCAGTGTCCAACCCCAGCAAGACGTTTCTTTACTTAGGCCTAGAACACTAAGCTTATTACAAAGTGATTTTTGAGTATTGTTAAATAACTCGTACAAAACACTCGTAGGACAATCACACAAGTTTCACGAAATACAATAGGTGGAACAAAGTGAAGACCCAGGCATACACGACTGTGCCCAATAATAAAAACACGTAAACACAGCCAACAATAATTTCTGATAACGCCATCTTGGATAACAAATGAAATAATTTTTTGATTGGCTAACAAGCACCAATGACAACAGTGCACAAAAACAAATCCCATAATTTTAGCAGAAATTATTATAACTAGGTACCAACGTTAGCACAATTAAATCGTAAAATTATTGACGATGAAAGCTGCTAAAGTACTGAAGCTGCGGTATGACCTACAATACCTATACATTGTGCAGGATAGTCTCTCGCTACTCTCATGTCCTCCACTTTTCACCATCATGATTTCAAACAGTGTTGCCAACTGTAGGGATATATCTGTCTGTAGGGTAGCCATAAAAACGTTTCAGAGTTTTTAAAGAAAATGTGTTCAGACTATTAAATAATATTGAAAATGTTTACATATTTTTTTAGTCCTACAATAACAGGGTGTCCACTCAAACAAAATTTTAAAATTCCCTGACATAGTCAAATATTTTCCCTGATATCTCGATTACAAACATTTTATGGTAAATTTAATATTTCACCTCTAAGCTTAACAAATTTACGCTGTTAACAAAATTGATGCATAATTTTGAGGAAAAATAGGTTTAAAAACGGTCATTTCAAAACACAAAAATTGTTTTTCAACACACAACATTAATAACTTATTTCTGAAGGTCTTTCATGTTATCTTCAATGGCTGAAATAGCTCTGCATGCATCTTCCATGATCTTTTTCTTCTTTTGTTTCAGTTCTTCCACTTGCAAAGCAAGCTTTCTCTTCTCCTTCTTAGCATTTTCTTCGGCATTTAGTGACAAGGATTTCTCCTTCAAGGCTTCACTGTATCTGTCATGGGCATTTCTAGCAGAATGAAGTAGTAATCTTGAAATATTTACTTTCTGTTGACCTCCAGCGACTGTGACAGCATCAAAGATAAGCCTCTGCGCAGTAAGGGATTCTTCCAGTAGGTTCTCTACAAGTATATTCTTGTTAATTGAAAACCCTCTTTCAAGTGCTGCATTTCCATGCAAAAGTATCAATAACATTTTAAAAAATGACTGAAGTTCTGCTGGAACAGGTGTAGTCTGCATAATCATCTGCATCCACAGCTGATCCAACTTACATTTGTTTTAAAAAAATTCTTGCAATTTGGCATCAAATGATGGACTGCTACAAACATTTTTAAATTGTCTCTCAATTGTGTCTGCTTCGACACCAGAAACACAGTTATTTTCTACTAGTGAACTGAGGGTTATTGACAAGCGACTGTTGCGGACAGACGGCTGCATGGCTATTTTCGGATCAAGGAATGAAATTCCTTTTGTCAACTTATACGCTAACTGTGACTTTTCTATCATCCTACTGCATAAAGCCTGCATTGGATTTCGGCAGTCCATACGGAACACAAATACATCTTTCTCAGGAACACCACGAGAATTGTTTAGAGCAGCTTTAGTTGCAAATCCCAAATTCACACTCTTGGCTGGCAGAAGGTTTTCTTTCTTCTGCAAGTCAATTTTCGTGATGTTTAAAACAGAGGCAAGTGCTTCTGGCTTCACAAACCGCACCATTGTATCTCTAATAACTAAAAGCAATGACTCATACAATAAAGGCGCTAAAGGAACATCTGCTTGGAACTTGGTTAGAAATGATTCCAACGCTGCAGCAATTGACATAAAAAAAAGCAAGTTTGGCCTGAAGGAGTTTGTCCTTTATACATCTTGATACTGTCTTAAAACTGATACAACTCGGTGCAGTGCGTTCCTTAGTAACACATTCAACATATTTTTCAATGTGAGAAGAATGAGCAGTGCACGCTCAGCTACTTTATAGTTCCGGAGCCAACGAATAGCACAATACTTTAGAGGAAATAACTCAGAATTTGTATGCCGAACATAATCAGCACACATCGAGCGGGTACATGTCGAAACAAATAATGCAATGCACGAAGGTACTCCACAACATCCCAACCTGTTGCTTTAATGCCAGCTTTGAAACTATTGTGTAGAGTATGTAACCCACAACTTCCGATGTTCAGTATGATAGGTCGACCCGGTTCTTCCACTAAAAACAACTTCAAATCTTGGATGAACTTTTTGTTTACATTGGGGCCATCAAGAGAAACTTGTAATAACTTCTTTAAGTCAAGTTGCTCCAGGCCCTTGAGAAATCCATTTAACAGATCTACAGAAGTTGAATGTCCCAGAAACACAGAACCTAAGTAACGTGTGTTCACCTCATCAGTTTCGTCATTCCAAAAGCGTATTGTTAGATCCATTTATCCTTTTTATGCAACCTTATTCAAAGATTCATTGAATCCAATAACAAAATGTGAACACTTGTTACACATTTCAAAAAGTTGTGTTCGGAAATAAGGAGCTAAGCCATACAATATAGTGTATGAGATTTTAGTTTTATGAAGTTGCATTTTAGATGCTATACTGGAATCTTGAAACATTTCATTGAAAAAGTTAACACTACTTTCACTTCCTCTCAGTGAAGAATGCTGCATAACTGTGTTAATACACCACATTACTTCTGCTTTTGTGACATCATCTTTAATCATGAAGCTTTCCATCCTAGATAACTTCACAGAAACTGGTGTAGGCTTCTGTGTAGAAATTTCTTCAGTAGATGTAAATGCTTGAAAAGAACCACTACATGATGATCTGTCTGAAGAGGTGGATGGCTCTGCAACAACCTCCTGTTTCACGTGGCACTGAGATTTTTTTGAAATATTCTTTAACACCTATATTAGATCTACTAGATATGGCATTTTTGTGTTTCATCCCTGCCATGTGACTTCATACAGCTCGCTTACCCATATTACTGAGGCAAAATGTAGTCTTACATGCTGAACAAAATGCTAAGAAAGGATCCCCTCTCGACAGGCTGCAGCCAGAAAGAATATTCAGTATCAAGAAGCCATCTGTCATTGAAAGTAGTCTTTCTGATTTTAGACATTTTAATAATTATAAAAAAAAAAAACAGTTCACAAACTCATCAAAAGTTCTAACGAGTATTAAAAATAAAAAAGCACATAAATCAATCACAGATTGTTTCTGGTGGAAAATGTCACACAAACTTGTTTTCTTCTCTACATTTTCTTGCACATCCCAAGAGCACAAAATCAAAAATAAAAACGCGATATTCAAAATCTCAACAGTAGCATTAAGTTTACTGTCCAATGCACATCACTTTATTGTGTGATTTCCATTTTAGTTTCCAGCGACGTAATTTTGCCGGCATTAAACAAAAACAAAGTTGATGCCATACTGTTATGGAAGCCACCTATTAACATCACGGTCACGGAGAATGATAGATTGTTTGTTTACAAACTAAATTTTTTACGAAAGTAGTGATAATTATTTAATAAAACAAAAAATAAAACGTACCTGTACAAGACGGAACAATTTCATATGACGTAAACTTCCTTTGTTGATAATGCACATGGTCATCTCTGAACACTTTCCACGAGCCCCTACTTTTTTAATATTCTATCGTAATAAATTTTAAGTCCCCGCTGAACATCTCTGATTCGTTGAGTATCACTCGTTAGAATAAAACATTCAGCAGCCACATTTTGCGTAGACATTTTGGCCAGGTCACGCGGTGCCTTCAGTGGCGCGGCGGTGGTGGTAACTAGTAAACACATCGGCAATCTTCGGTCCTGATACGAACGCATCATTACTGCGCACGTGTATTTACGATTGGTGCAGTTGCCGTGTGCTTTCACTGAGCAGTAGAATTTCATATCATATTATCTAATTGGTGATATTTATAAATACGTGCACTAAAATATACGTAATCGTAATTTCGTACCAAATACCTAAGTCTAGACAAACACTCGGATATTTCCAAAAATTCCCTGACAGTTGATTAAATTCCATGACATTTCCCTGATCTCCTTGACAACTTTTTAATTCCCTGACAATTCCCTGATTTCCCGGTTTTCCCGACAGGTGGACACCCTGAATAAAATTTTATTGTTACGACCATCACATTTTACGACCCTTTTTGAGCAACCATGGAAAATTTAAGTCGAAAAAATAAAAAAAATAAGGAAAATCTGCTGAAAAATGTATTTGTTTCAATTATTGTTCATCCGTGTAGCATTTTCCATGGCGAGTGCTGTGCTGTAAGACACGCACTGCTAAAAATAGATGACTTATCGCTGCTACGTCAAACTATAAAATACATTAACGCTCATGCCAAATTCTTAACATATGAGTATAACGACAACACGGGACTAATTTATGTTAAGTAAGGAAGTTATTTACATGATGAAGTAATTTCAGTGCATGCAGGGTGACAACTGTAGAAGCAGACAGATCCAAGCGGCAGGTATAGTTGGAGAGGAGACCAGCCCAAGCAGCAGAGTTGTCAGTGGCTCGGCCCTTAGGCTGGGCCGGCCTGGCATCCCCTCCCTCTCCACTATCAACAGTTGTGGTCCAAATAGCCACCTAAGCCAGCCAGTCTCACCTACCCCAGGGTTATCGTCTAAATAGAAAAGCCACCAAAGCCCGCCAGCCTGGAAACGCTCAACGCCTTGTAATCTTTCTCTGCCTAGCTTAAATTAGCCAAGTTTTTTTTGTGTTAGAAAATCAGGGTCTTGCTTTCGTAACCAGGGGGAATTGATGCATTACTGTTATGTCACACTATAAAATACATTAACACTCATCCCAGATTTTTGACACTTGAGTATTATAACCTAAAAGCAGTAGCACTCGCGTAATAGTAAAGTGTTGTTGCACACTTATTATCAGTAAAAGTCTCTACTACCTTAGTCACGTATTTTATCGGCCAGCAGCACCACAACCGTCAAGAGTAATTGGCCCGAAAGCCATGTTGTTCAGAGGCTATGGAATGTAGTCTCCTTCTAAGTGATTAAGAGTGATCACAGAGTAACTTCAGCCCTTGGCAATACTTTGAATTCTAGGCATGTAAACAGCCCAAAGTGCCTTGTAAGCTAGTTATATCTATCAAAATATGTCTTAGTTGTAATTGGTCATATGGAATATAACCCTGACGCACCCCAGTGTGTTCACTGTTACACTTAAATAAGTTCGTCTCCATAAAATATGTTAATTAGGACTAGTGTTGCCATTTCACACAATGTGAAAAACTTAACCTCAAAGTCTTTCCAGCACTCACGTGTTGAGGTATTCAATGTGTGTAAGATATCTTGTGCCTAAATATTATTTCCACGATACATTGTAGACTCGACAAAAATACTGTTTTCAAGCACAGCCATATTTACTGGATTGTAGGCCGACACCGAACGTAAGTCAACCCCTAAATTTTGAAACTTTGTGAAAAAAAATTATTAATAAAATTTGAAATCAATTATAAGCCGAATTTTAAAGGTCCCATGCATGGGAGGATAATGATGAAAGTTTTACGGACCTTTAACCTCTCAGGTCTAAGAGCAGATGATAATATTTCTTCCCGTCTGCCGAACAGACACAACTGAATGGACGAGACACGTCATGCGAGGAATGCTAACTTGGCGCGGCTCAGCACGGCCTAGCGCTGTAGTTCAACATGACACTCGGCATGTCCTGGCAGCCGGCCAGCAGAGCATAAAGAAGCTGTAGCTGCACCCACTCCCAAACATTTAGTTTTTTTGAGAAATAATGTACGGGTGGTAGGTAGGTAAATATGGAATTATGCCTTTAATGGAACCATGAATTACGATAGTACAGTATGTCAGATTAGACGTTCCCTCGGCATATTTGATATCTTTCTAAACTCAGCTGTATAATGTCTACTCTTCATTCTTCATTTTGAAAGACAGCAATCACGTATTACGTAAATAGGTACAAGCAGCAAATACAGCAGTAGCAGTACTGTAGCGGATTGTCGGCATGCATTTACTGCAGGATGCATGTGACTACACTGTCAGATCGGCATGCTTCAGCCCAAGGATTGGCTGGTGCCAGCACGGAGACACCACTTGTCGGCCAGCTGTGACATTGCTAGAGATCACATTCTGTCCAGCAATAACTGCACATTTTTATGAATTAGGTTCACGTTTACATACGTATCGGTACTGATGAAAGTGTATTGCCTGTTTTATAAACGTGTTTGTTTATATTTGGCTAAAATTGTATGTAAAATGGTTGAGACAGATTGTAAGTCGAGTCTGGATTTTTGGCCGCCCGAATTGGTAAAAAAAAAAAGGTCGGCTTACAATTAAGTAAATACGGTATGTAAACAAAGTGCCGACCACGTGTGCTGACAATTTCCAAGCATGAGTACATAAATTACACCAGTGAGAATTATTGTACATATGTAATATCACTTCTACATGTAATATTTTTGTATTTGTGTAGTTTCCTTTAATATTAATGTTCCATGGCAACATGCGGTAATTACTGGTATGGCGATGTTCTTATTGGAGAAATATGTGTCTTCACAAGTGGTACCCCTGCAACAGCAGAAGCAAAACACGGCAGTCAGCCATCTTCTAGCCACCTGCCTAATGGGATTTCCACCCCCTCGGACGGGTATATGAGGAGGGCGAGGAGTCATGAAAATCAAGAGTGTTCTAGTGCCCGGCTCCCACCGAGCTAACTAGGTGCTCTCCCTTCCTCTCTTTCCCAAGGGTTGTGGGCCAGGAGGCACACCTAAACCCTCATATCTCTCTACCTGGCTCTATGCAAACTTTTCCAATCCAGGGTTGTGGGCCGGCCAGGCACACCTAAACCCTCCTATGAACCACCTGTACATGTGCCTACACACATGGTGAGAACCCGAGGCACCCTAGACGAGCGCATCATACAGCAAGGCACCCTATAACCTATCGATACTCGATACATACCGGGTCTGCAGCCAGAAGCGGAAACTAACTAACAAAACACTGAACGATGCTCCCTGCAATTAGTGACGTGTTAGTGAATGTATAGGTAGTAGCAAGATTGCTCTAAATGTGAGTTGTACAGTGAATGTGTAAATACCCCGTGACAAAGTGTTATCATAATACTGTTCCGTGTTGGCCGGGCAGCAGGCATATTACATCATGCTGGGTGGTCAGCCCTGTGAGTCAACCAGTGGTGTCATGGGTTTCCGCAGCTATGTCGCAACTCCCGAGAGACGTCACTGGGTTTCCCCGATGACGCCAGTACGAATACGTGACAATCAACAAGTACGACCAAGGTAATGTCTATTTTTAGACTTCAGATCACCGTATTTCATTAGCCATTGATGTCATTGAAGGGGCCGTATAAAAGCATCGGAGCTGCTCAACATGAGTCAGTCTAGTATAGCAGAGACTTGTGCGGAGTAGGGAGGTGAGAGTCTTGTGATAGTCTTGTGGAGTCTTAGTAGTGGGTCGTGAAGATGAAGTGAGGCCGAGAGTGGTGTGATGCAGCGCCCTTAGGGGCGGCGTTGCCACTGGGATGACGATGGACGCCGTGAGAAGTGACGGGCCGAGACCGCTTTGGGGGCGGTAACACGACGGCGTCGAGGCTGATGTAACATCGGCGGAGCTGACGGGGTGTGGCGTCTTGAGGATGCCAACACGGCGGCTGTAGTCAGTGTCGAGTCTGAGTAACATTAGCGCCCTGCAGAAGGGACAGACAAACACTAAGGTGTTGTGTGTCGGCACGACTGAGCTGAAGAGGTATGGCGTCTCGAGGATGGCAGCACGACGGCAGTGGTCGGTGTCGAGGCTGTGGGACGCCAGCGGGCTGCAGGAAGGATGAACAACACTTGTGGTGTTGTGTTGGAGTGCTGCAGAGGTGGTGAGCTGTGGAGAACAACACTGGCGGTGTTGTGTCGAGGAGGGCAGTAACTGGTGACTTGAGGAGACTGTCTACCTGGTGATTCAAGAGAAGAAGTGCTTCGAGAGTTCGCTATTGGTACTGCTCGGAGGAGGTGTTAAGCTTGTGCAAGGAGGCTGGTGAGGGCATCTTGGTGACGTCGGAGTCTACTGCGAGGCTACAGGCACATACCTTCGGAGCAGTACTGGGTGAGACAAGAGAGCTTCTGCTGCGGGTCGACAGGTGAAGAAGAGGTGTCCGACGGGAGTCGAACCGAAGACTTCAAGAGTGAAGACAGTGGTGCACTCTGGGTGATGCACTGTACATGGTGAGCCATCCTCCCTTAGGACTGTTTAGGTTGTACATTGTCATTTGAGTAACTGTTGATTGGATATATGACAGGATTTTGTGATTTGTAGTGTTTCATTAATTAATGGTAAATATTCTTGTGCTTTAATTGACTAAGTTAATTAACATTCTGTGGAACAGTACTAATTGTGTGCGTAATTAATTGTGTTGTGAGAGTTATAGTTGCTTACTGTTTTGAGTATTTCGTAGCTTTGTGAGCTATTAAATCCAGTACTTAATGTAACGCTTTTATGTATAATTATAAGACCTCTATCCCAAAACAACTCATGAAAATTGGCCACGTGATAAAGTTTGTGTGTCTCAAACTTGTAACAATACATTTCTATAAAGTTACTCCAACTGTCTTTCTTTTCAAAAGTCACAAAGTGTTCTCAAAATTAATACATACCTGCCAACTTTTGAAACTCCTTTCCAGTAAAATGTTTAAGTATCATAAATTACAGTGTATTTTAGACGCAGCAATTTTCAAGTACATAGTTCACCTGAACACAATATTGCCTCATAGCACTGAAGCTGGTCACAATATGGATGATGTAATATTTCGAAACATAGTCACAAACTTCACAATAAATATACTAAGCTGACCACAATATGGATGATGTAATGTTTTTTAAACACAATCGCATACTTCACAAAAAATGCCACTTGTTAACTTAAGTAACCCTTAGCAACAGCAACATAATACTGTCCTGAACAGAGCTCAATTCACATGAAACAACACTTTTATTAACAGAAACTGCCGCTGCTTTTTTGGCTTTTTTCAGAAAGTCAACCAAAAAGTTTTCTTCAAAGCATGCTCTTTTTTAAACCTTGCACTTCAATACACTCAGACTTTCCACTGATTTTTGTGACATGGACGACCTAAATTCAGTTCTGTTCTTTTTTACGATACTAAATAGCCTCTCGGATTCGGCATTACTGTGTGGAATCACAAGAACTGCCAACATAACAGTTGATATTCTATCATATTTTCTAGCTCCATTCACTCCACGCACTTCAGTCAACTTAAACCATTTATTATCTACGCTGTCTTCTTCCAACACAAAACTTGAGATGTCATCTACTTGTACGTTTGTAAACTGTTGCTGAACTTCATCCATGCCCGTATCCAATGACTCACCTGACTGAGGGAAAAATGAAGGGGAAAAGACTTCCGAAACAACGAACTAATGTAAAGCTAAAATTTTCAATGTTGTTCACCGTGGCAACTTCTGCATGTTGAAGCACTTAACTCGAAAGCGGAAACTTATTTACAATATAATCACATGCTGCCTCTAAGTACTTCCTAACAGAAAAAAAAAACTTTTTTATTCTGCTCTTCTAGTGGGTTTACCACCTGAAATGTTTTAGTACCAACGACCAAATCGTCATCACTTTTCAGGTTTTGAACAGAATGATACTCCAGATTTTGTACTGGGACACCACTTTTAAGTAGGTACTGAAGTTTAAACAAATTTTATTAAAAGTTCTTTTAGCACGCCTTCAAGTAATTCTTTCAAAACATGAATTTGTAGTACAGCAGTATGAAGAAATGTGTTTATTTTGTCGAAAACTGGAATAATATTCGCCACAAAATAACAAAATGCCTTATTAAAATTACTAGACATAAACAATTTTTCTTCCCTCTCTTGTACTTTCCGTTTAGGCCTACTTTTGGGAACAGAATCCCTCTTGCAATTGGATCTGTGTTCCTTACCTAAGCCTGATTTTTTTTTTTCATGCTTTCTTGAACGGTCCCTTCAGAAATTCATTTAGTTCCTAGGTTAGCTTTCTTGTCAGTGGTTCTGCTTGTTTGGATGTTTGTCTGTCTGGCTTAGCAGCTTGGTCAGCATCGTGTTCTTTCGCTTTAGTTTCTTCCTGGCTGGGTTTCAGTTTCTAAAATTTAAAGGAAGAAATGCCAACACTACTTGAAGACTTCGGCTGATTGATTTCTTAAGAAGCTAAGCAACGGTTCCCACTCTTCCACGAACCGTGATAAGCTTCTGTTCTGGGATAGCCATCTCGTACATACATGCTTTAGAAACTGCCTAGCTTGCTTTCCATGAAAATGCTGCAAAGACTTCAGTTTTCCTTTCCTTTTAGAACTACTTTCAAAATAATAATACACGTCTATTAGAGTATCATCTATTCTAATTGGTAAACATCCAGCAGCTTTCTCAGCACTCAAATTAATCAAATATGACAAGCAGCCAATAACTATTATATTCTCCTATTTTTTCTTTCAGTACTACAGATACTACATTTTTAATGCCTAACATGACAGAAGCATTATCAGCCCCAAAAGCTATACAGTGCTTGACAGGTACTTTTAGGCGCTCAAATTCTGAAAGCACTAAGTTCCCAATATTTCTTCCAATTGAGTCACCTACTAAAACATGGTTCGTACTCCTTTGGTACAATGAAAAATAAGGACTTTTAAGGACTTTCTAAAATATTTTTATGGACTCTTTTGAGGCCTCTATTAAGGACTGAAAAAAATTTTGCTACTGCATTTCCACTCGAATTAGCACTGCAGATGATTCGGTTACATTTATAATACAATCATAGATCTACTTTTTGTTCTTAGCTCAGAAAACATCCTATCTTAATTGACACACATAACCTGCAACTATGTTATGAAATAAGCAAGGGCATAAAAAAACTAAATAACTATTTTGCACTGGTAATGCTGCTAAAGAAAAATCAGTTTCACTGCGAAATTCTGAATTTAACGTCTGTTAAGTTACAGTTGGTAACACCATGTTTCAATTTATTTAATACCTAAATACATTTACAATTCACAAACTTCACAAGTAATAATAAACATGAATTTCTCTCAGAACGAAATTCATTTACGTACACTTCACAGACGTATTTTGCTTCAAATACATATTTTGTTGTTTGTATGAATAGGTTAGGCATCCTTTCAAACCTAAGCCACGTGTTTCTTCAGACTTAGACACGTGAACAGCATCCTTATGCATGACTCGGAATAAAAGAACTGTAGAGTAGTATTTCATCATCAAACTCAAAATCTTCCATGTGCGAAGAATCTATTGACTCCGTCGGCGGAATTTCACACAAATCTGATGCGCACTCCGCCATTTTGAAACTGCCTATTGAAGAAAGCCACAGATTGGGTTTCAACTGTAATTTTATAATTGGTTCGTACGACTTACTCATTGTGACCAACTGTTGAATTCTCATTAAAAAACTTATTTTACGGTCGTTAGTACACGTTATTCGAAAGAAACATGATTAGAAATACAGTGTAATGTTGGTAGAACTGAGCCTAACTATTCTTAGCTATTTCTGACCAAAAAATGTGCATCTCATCTCGAACATCTAAAAATCTGTAAAATTTTACAAGTTTCCATAAAATCGTAAAAGGCGTATCATTTCCGTACAAAAAGTTGCAAAATTAAGGACTTTTAAGGACCATATGATAAAATTAGGACTTTTAAGGGCCCTTAAAATTAGTGTTAACAATTAAGGACTTTTTAAGAACTTCTAAGGACCGTACGAACCCTGTAAAACAGGTACAGAAAGAACAGTATTTAATATTTTCTGCTGCAGCTAATCCCAGACAGTAACAACAATTGGGAAGGTTTTTGCATTTGAATCGTTGTTGCCTTCAGAGGCAACAGAAAACGGCCAACTTTGCAAACAATGAATAACATATTCTGTTTCCTGGTGTGGCATTTCATGGAGAACTGCAATAGTTTTTGTACGCTCGCACGCTAATAGGAATATTGTGCTCCACAATAAAAGACGTGAAGTACAATTCTGCTCTTGTGACTTCAACATCAGAACTTTTAACAAAAAAAAAAAATCCAGTTCACTCTTGAGATACTAGACGCAACATTTCACATTTGCTACATGTTTTCCCATTTTACGTGACTAAACACATCGTTACTACCACCATGAGCAACGTTTACATCGCATCTACAAACATTGAAAAATGTGAACATCTCCCCTTTGGTTGATTTTACTATTCTGTACATGGAAATTCGTCTGTACATTCTTTTCCAAATGTCTGAAAATACATATTCTTAACTTTAGTACCTATTTTACCAATACTATTTTTCCGCACACACTATTAATATTATTACAAACAAACATATCGTCCCGAATGCCATACATAGATAATACAGCATGGCATTCAACGCCCAGAAAAAGAGAGACGCATTTATGAAGATTTCAGCACCACCTATAAATGCAACCAGCTAATGACATGCAGCGTTGAGAAGACATTTTCTTTCCCATCAGTGTGACGCGTCTCTACCGTAACATTTATGGTAGCTTCAAATGTAAACAATGGCACAATTTACCGTGATTGAAATTTATATTAAAAAAACGTAAAATTTAGGTTCTGTCCCTTAAAACCGTAAATTTTACACATATAGCGCGCCGACGACTACCAGCGGAAAGTGGCGCAGCGGACGTGAAATGGTATCTAATGCGCAGCTACCCACCCCACATTTCCCCTCCCAGCCAATAAGAGGGGAAATGACTGAGCCCTGAATGTGTCATTAGCAGCTACATCCGATCAGCAGATGCGCACACCGCCGCTGGATAGGGGCAGGAGGAGGAAACTTCTCCTCTGCGTGTCGCTAGGACCTTTCCTATTCTCCGTTCCTTCTACGTTGAGTTTTAGGATAAACAAAGCAAATTATAAACAAACATTTTCATCGGCTGCCAACCGCTGTGCAGTGTGATCTTGCATAAGAAATAGATCTTTGTTATCTGTCGTGTACATATAAATTTACCACTCCATCACTTAATGAGAGAGTTTTACTAATAAGAATCTACAATATACAGGCGTTGCAAACACAATCTACGACGCTACACAGTATGTTTATTACTGTAATTATGGTTAGCGGAAGACATGTTCATACAGTTGATTAACTAATTATTTAACGACCAATGTACTGTTAAACGTACAAGTTTCTTGGTACACTTGCCAGTATTTAGAGATGTACGATACTCTGAAAATACCAAAATTTTATATCAGTAATAATTATCACAGTAAAAAACAAACATATCGTCCCGAATGCCATACATAGATAATACAGCATGGCATTCAACGCCCAGAAAAAGAGAGACGCATTTATGAAGATTTCAGCACCACCTATAAATGCAACCAGCTAATGACATGCAGCGTTGAGAAGACATTTTCTTTCCCATCAGTGTGACGCGTCTCTACCGTAACATTTATGGTAGCTTCAAATGTAAACAATGGCACAATTTACCGTGATTGAAATTTATATTAAAAAAACGTAAAATTTAGGTTCTGTCCCGTAAAACCGTAAATTTTACACATATAGCGCGCCGACGACTACCAGCGGAAAGTGGCGCAGCGGACGTGAAATGGTATCTAATGCGCAGCTACCCACCCCACATTTCCCCTCCCAGCCAATAAGAGGGGAAATGACTGAGCCCTGAATGTGTCATTAACAGCTACATCCGATCAGCAGATGCGCACACCGCCGCTGGATAGGGGCAGGAGGAGGAAACTTCTCCTCTGCGTGTCGCTAGGACCTTTCCTATTCTCCGTTCCTTCTACGTTGAGTTTTAGGATAAACAAAGCAAATTATAAACAAACATTTTCATCGGCTGCCAACCGCTGTGCAGTGTGATCTTGCATAAGAAATAGATCTTTGTTATCTGTCGTGTACATATAAATTTACCACTCCATCACTTAATGAGAGAGTTTTACTAATAAGAATCTACAATATACAGGCGTTGCAAACACAATCTACGACGCTACACAGTATGTTTATTACTGTAATTATGGTTAGCGGAAGACATGTTCATACAGTTGATTAACTAATTATTTAACGACCAATGTACTGTTAAACGTACAAGTTTCTTGGTACACTTGCCAGTATTTAGAGATGTACGATACTCTGAAAATACCAAAATTTTATATCAGTAATAATTATCACAGTAAAAATAAGTCAAAAATATCACAATCAGATATGTTTTATTTTTTTCAAAGTATTTTTGGACATTAACACGTCAATGTTGTGGCTACTGCAAATAGTTCTTCAGTGTATCCATTTTACGTTCCAGTTCAGCCCATTCTACAATGTTACAGAAGTGTAAGCGGAACACGTTCAGCTCTCTGTCCAGCTGTTCCCCAGTGAAACGGTAACTTAAATTCTGACCAATGAGTATGAAGACAAATGACAACACACAACACAACCAAGATCAGGCTAACTTCCTATTCTATTCTGGTTCACACTGTGCTCTACATGGCTAACGTAGTATGTAGTGATTGGACAGGACCAGCTTACCTAAATATTTTTTCTTATTTATTTATTTCAATAGCACAAAGGCTAAAAAGAACAATAACTCATTAATTATGCATACAATATTAAATTGTTGCATGATGTGAAATGAAATTTACCATCAAATTATGCAAACATGTACACAACTTTCTTACAGTAGTAGGCCAAAAATAATTATATATGGTAATACATTTTGAGGATGACTTTATACACATTATGATAAGAATTCCTTAAACACCATCATACATCGCTGAATTAAAAGTTATTTGCTGCTGATATATATTCTTTAAGAATTTTCTTAGAAGTAGTAAGACACTTAATTTCTTTTACTGGTTCTGGTAATTTATTAAATTCAGTCAATCCTTTGTCAAAAAAAAAAACCGTTTTGTCAAAGCAGTTCTCCGAAATGTAATGTGAAAGTTGTACTTATTTCTAGTGTCATAGGCATGTAGATCTGAATTTTTTATTAACTTTCACTGCAAATACTCAGGTAAATGCCTTCTTTGATCTTAAAAACAAAAATTAGTGTATTATATAAAAGTAACTGTTTAATACTCATCCAACCCAGTTCTGCAAACATGTCTTGAATTTTTACAAATCTATCTTTTAAGAATATTGCTCTCATTGCTTTATTTCGAAGCACCTGTAATTTATCAATATGAACTTGATCAACAAAATTTATAATTGATGCACAATACGTAAAATGTGGAAGAACAATGGTGTTGTATACAATAACCTTCGATTTTTTAGACAAGTTGTACTTAGGTCTACCTAACATGCCTACCTTTCGAGCAACTTTTTTAATTATATTCTATACGTGCGATTTTATGGTCAAAGATTTGTCGAGTACAACCCCTAAATATTTAAATTCATCAACCTGTTCTATAACACCATCTTCACCTAAAACAATTTCAAAATTCATGTGTGTCTCTTCTTTGCCTTCACCAATCACCATATATTTTGTTTTAGCTATGTTCACTTTGAGCTTGTTTTCACACAACCAACTATATAAAGACTTTAGTTGACTGTTAATTTTTTTAACTGCATCTTCAAGCTCATATGAAGAACAATAAACTAATGTGTCATCAGCAAACAAGTGAATTTCACAGTTACAGGCCAAGTCCATTATGTCATTCATATAAATTATAAATAACATTGGGTCTAAAACACTACCCTGTGGAACACCATAACGATTTTAATTCTTTGAGAGATAGTTTCCCCACACCTTACAATAGTTACTGTTGATCACTTCATTAATAGTTGAAGCAATCGTTTTCATCTTTTCTTTTTTGATTTGTTCATTTTTAAAATTTGCACTTGTTTTATTTAAAATCTCCTCGGAGTCTTTTACCATGTACACAGGCAATTCCTCAAAATTCACCACTTTTTTCTCTCTACCAGAACTACTATAGTCAAAAGAATATACCTTATTCTTATGAACTCACAACTGAAATGACTAACATACCGTATTTACGTGCACATAGGCCCCCTATTTTTTCCAAAATTTTGACTTTAAAAAAGGAGGTGGGGGCTGCCTTTGTGCGCAATGTTGAAAAAATTTTTAATTTGTCAATATTAGGTATGTTTTAATGCTGTACTATTTCTAATTACGTTCCTCTGTACGAAAGAAAAAAAAAAGTTATGAAGTACTACCCAATCCAAAAATTTCTTTTTGGAAATATTAATAAAAAAAATCTTAAATTTGTTACCACATAACATGGTTCATTGTTTCATGGTAACTAATTTAATACAAACAAATTCAATAGGTAATAAAAACGAATCACTTCCGTGTAACAAAAACGTAAACAATCAGTTGTTGATGAGTACGGGTTGGACGAGCCCTAGGCCGCCAGACCGTGCGGTGTCGAGTGGCCGGCCGTCCCACGTTATCAAATGTAAACATGTCTGCATGGCTTCCATGTGAATAAATTTGTTGAAACGCAAAAAGACTAGTCCAAAAACTAACGAAATGAACAATTAGTAGTGTAAACTGTAATATAAACTTTATTAAGTCGTACAAGAGTCCACACAAAGCAACGAAAGCACGAACAAAGTACATGAGGTGTGCAAAGTGTGATAAAACACTAAACATGCGAAGCAAAATAAAATTACCGGCATTATCCGGCCTAAGTAGACCAAAATGTTTAGTAACAACGAACTTCTTGGCGTTGCTACGGTATCCTGTAACTTGTTTTTCATTTTGCGCCAAACTCTAATACACGACACTGTGATGTATTTTGATGTACAGCGCAATTTCTTATTTCTTCTGCTTCCTTAATTACTTTTAGCTTCTCACTCACTGTAAACGAATGCAATCGTCATTTCGATTTCTCAAAGAACTATCAAAATACTAAAGTTACCGAGTCACTACAAAAACACTTATCTGCTACGCGCCGAGAACAATGCTGCCTAAACACGTGACTAGTTATCGATCGCACCTCCAGATCAGCATTCCTCCGGCTGCATGGCTGTGTGCGTGTGTGCTTAGTCTAACGCGCTGTTGTCAAGTCTCCGCGCACGCCAGTAACCTATCCACGTAGCACGCGGACTTCAAATACTAATTATCCATGTAAGCCGCGCACCCCAATTTTTACAATCCAAATCTTGGGGGCGAAAAAAATGTGTGGGGTATATGAGCGAATTACGATACACAAAATAAACTCATACGACGGTGCGCGGTACGTGGTCGCCATACATCAGCATTCTCATTTCTTGTGAAATACACATGGGGCTATGTGCGATATTTTAGCTTTTCTAAATTTGAGTTTCAAAACTTAGGGCGGCCTATGTGCGCAGGTGGACAATGTGCGTGTAGGTACGGTAATAGAAGGTAAATGCAGTTCTCCTATTGGCCACACGTATTCATGGACACGGAAGAGTTCGGAGATGACCAGCTCCTAACGTTCTCAGTGTCCTCGTGCGTTCCATTGGAGAATCGACTCGGAAGGAGTTACGTTGTCCACTTCCGTGTTAAGTGTCTCCATCCATGACATTGTAGAACGGGCCTTCGTCCAAACCAAAATTCCATTATCTATTTTGTTCCGTCCTCGCATTTGTTTATGTTTACATCGCTTGCAGATTAGGTTATGTGGGGCTGGACGTAAACAGTGAAAACATTTTGCATTGCATAGTTTTTGAAATATGGATACAGAAGAACCCCGATTTAACGAAATGCCATGGGACCCGAAAATGTTTACTCTAAATCGATGTTTCGTTAAAGTTAAATCCGACTTCACCCCCCCCCCTTCTGGCTATCAACAAAAAAATTGTGAAATCCTCGGGCATGTATCGTCGGAATGTAAGGTAATTTAAAAAAAGTATAACAAAACAATAACAAAACGCATTTACCGTCAACAGGTAAGCCACAACCGTGAAAAGAAAAAAAATCAGCGAAAAAACTAAAACTTTTAGTGCAACGTTCGGCGAGCGTGCGCATGGTGAGTTAGGCCATCCTTGCGCGCGCCATCAACACGCGAGACATGATGACAAACACCGCCGAGCCGTCAATCTTTTCGTCCATCTCTCGCCCGCCCCACTAACAAAATTAAGGAAATTCCCATGAAAAATTGTAAAAAAATAAAACTGCAAGGAAAACTGGATTAAAAGTTTGTGAGACAACGGTAAAATAATAATTAAATACGCGCGGCGGCGGTGGCCATTATAGCTTGTATGCAGCCGCGCTCGTGAAACTCAAACAAACTCATTGGTTTGCTAGCTAAAAATACTTTGCACTCGAGCGTTTTTTAAGCATCGGAGAAACAAATTATTTACGTTTAAGGTAATAAATTCGTTGTAAAAAGTCTGCGTAAATAATATTACGTAAATTTTTATAAACTCGCTAGTTTTATCACGGGGCGCGAGTGTGAGTAATCACGCTGCCGTGCAGCGCATTCTAACGGAGACGCGAAGCACTATCTATGAATTGGTTCTTGCGCTGTCCACCGCCACGCTGTGGAGACTGGGTACCTAGATGCTCGTTGACTCGCCAGCCTCCAGGATGAGGATCTAGGCGCGCGCTTGTTATGCAACATAGCGGCGCTCGCTCAGCCGCGCCCATGCGTGCGTATCTCAAAATCATTCCTGCGGCCAAAGTTTTCAACAAATTTTTTTTTGTTTCTCAACGGATGGCTTAAGCTTTTCTACTGAGAAATAAGAATATACTGCAGTCGGTGCTAGTATTTTTAAAGGACTTAAATTACAATTAATATTCCATTTTATCAGATTCACTTAGTTATTTAATACATTTTTTGTTATATTTTGAAGGTTCCTGAAAATCCTTTCGTTAAATCGCTGTTTTCATTTTTCCCGAGTTCGTTAAATCGGGGCTCTACTGTATGTCTTCATTACTAAACAAAATGTGATGTTTATAAGGCAAAAAATAAAATCTCGCACGACTTCTTTATAACAAAAAAAAAAACTAATATGTGTCGTGAATTATCGACAGATTGTTTGGTGATTTATAAAATGTCATTTTTCCAAAACAAAGTACAAAATAATCCAAGAGGAGAGGACTTTACAGTAAGTTTAATCAAATACTCTACTGTATTCGGTTCAATCACACATTTTGTTGACAAGTGTTTCCAATGATACCGACTACACACTTCGTCTGTTGGAAATAGTACGTCGGCGCGCTGCACAAATTGATCCAATTAGAATTTAGCGAAGTGCAATAATATTACGTTATTTGTTTACCTCAGAACTCAACTTAGAGTGAACTGAGAATAGTTTGTGTGACCTGTAAAAGTTGACTAACGTGTGTTAATCACTTGTATCATAGAACAATTCTATGAAGCAGATGATGTTATAGGGGTTGTTATAACAGGGTTCCACTGTGCTAGGATAAATAAAAGTGATATGTTTACTTCAATACCTTCAAGATTTGCTATTATGGCCAAAAATTATTTTTTTCGATTCACGTACAATCAATATCTTGAATTTACTAAGGAACACGTCAAAAGTTGTGCATTTCCTTTATAACTTATCTCAAACACAGATGAGGAATTTTGAACAAATTTGAGTGAGTATAAGCATTGCAAAAAACAAGTATCTCCATTCTTGCAAAGCATCTCTGCTGTTTAAGTGTTCATAGCATCAGTGATGGACATTTAATGCAAACAGTTACCTGGAACATGCCTTACTTTAAGGGCTTGTTCCTTAGTTTTGCAAAGATTTCAAAAATATTTTTTTATTGCTACGAAATACTCATCAATATATTTTACTTCACATTTTCGACACTAATGCATCATCATTTGTACAGGGTTCCCACCAATTTGTTTCAGTAAATTTCCCTGAGTTTTCCCTGTTTTCCCTGTCAAATGATACATTTTCCCTGTACTTAAATTTAAAAAAAAAACATGCAGTACACTAATTACGAAAAAAAAATTTTTTACGTAATATACAAATATACCTACACTACTAACATAACAATATTGCAAGCAAATTATTTCC
>PNEQ01031386.1:0-17776 GCA_003012365.1 Medauroidea extradentata
TAAGGTAATTGGTATGTGCAGGCATAACATAAACCTCCTAATTTCTGAAAATGTTCTGTAGCATAAGCCATTTAAAATGCAGCAATATTAAATCCATTAATACATTAATTATGCACATAAAATATAACACATATGAACTAGGTATTAACCTCGTATTCTCAAAATCGTCAGGCTGCATGTATTCAGTAGACGTTGATGGAGCCGGTGGTGTTTCACTAGCTTCCATCGCAGACACATTATTTTGTTCTTCCAGTAGGTTTCGATTTTCCTTTCTTCTTTGAGAATGCCATCGTCTTTTGGTCTTTGCCCGTGTATTCCTTTTTCGAGGTCGCCCTTTCTGGCGAAGTTTCCCATCAACTAATTTTGGACGACCCATTTCGAATAACTTCAAAAATGGTTTTTATAACAGTACAAATAGTATAAATAGTACGTATTCATACGTAAATATAAACCACGTAAATCCACAAGACGTCTACAAACGCCTGCACGCACACTACACTTGCTGTGTAATGTGAAGCGTAGCCTTAGTCATGGCAACGCCGGGCGAATACGTGCGGGACCGGGCCGTGGCGAGCTCAGTTCCTGGAGGTGGGGTAGCTATCTGCTAGCATCCTAGACTCTCCGTCGCCACGGGTACTGCGGGTTGCATATGCTTCAGGCGCTGCTTATTGCGCGCTCAAAACACAATATCGGAAATAGCTACCCAATTTGCGTATTTTGTGTAATAACTGCAATTTTGATGCTGCGCTTGAATAATGGTAGTACCGTGCATAGAATGACATAAATTGCGTTAACTTGTGACATAAATTGTTATTTTTACGATGCAACAGAAAAAGTGTGATTTTCTTTGTCGTAAAACATTTTGAAAAAAAATTTTTTCGCATTTTTCAATACTTTATTATATTCCTCAGTAGCAAGTTGCATACTATGCCAAATTTCAACGATCCAAGTCAATTCCTTTGAAAGTTTTGTAGTTTTTCAAATAGAAGAATTCCACTTTTTAACCACTTGTAGTTAAAAAACTACGTGTCTGAAAAGAGTTATATTTCGTGTAACGAAAGTCGTAATACAGATGTATCGAAATAACCAAAAACTATTCACAAAAAATTTCTTGCAGAGCACCCTTAAGTGTTTCTTGATGCCATAGCAACTTTAGGAGGAAATTTCTCTGTACTTAGGCAAATTTTTGCTTTACATGCACCTGCCTTGGTGTTAAAAAGGTTATATTGTGAGTGTTATTTTAGCAAGGCATGTCACTTGCATAGAGCCACAATTTTATGGCAAGAGACGTTTGTACCAATTTGTTTCAGTGTCTTATATGCACATCTGCGCCTCTATTTCATGGTCAGTGATTGGATTATGTCATACGTAATTGCCTTACTCTGATTGGTCCAGTCAAGTGAGACGTGTCTGAACGACGACACGATACTAATAACCATGAAGCAGAACTGTCGATGTGCACGTAAGGTAATGAAACAGAGTGATGCAAAAATCTTTTAGCAACAAAATCGTGGCCCTGCACGTGCTCTTTTGCATGTACAGTTATCAGTACAGTACGTATAAGTTTGCCTGATTTTGGCATTTTGTTTTTCCAAGATATGAGTTTGTTAACAAAATTGCGTAGATTGTTTTCCAGGAAATAAGCGGTGAAAGTCAACACAAAGTTGTGTTGAACTTTAAATCTTTCTGATTTCCTCCATTCGGAGTTGCCAGGCATCATTCTCAAAAGAGAAAATGTGGAAATCAGAATTAATAAAACTATCATCATCTTATGCAGACACTTTATGTCATTCAGTTTGTTCACATTTACTTCTGGACAAGTTCTATCACTTGGATTTACATTGCAAATGTTTGGCAAGATTCCAGATTTCCAGAAATTGAAGGGTTTGAAGATTTCAAAGTAGGAGTGAGGTACAATAAGTGGACCATTCTGTTGACACTTAGACGACATGCTTCTCGATAGCAAACTTTTGAAACAATTTGGCAGAAAAAACAGTGACAATATCTTCTCTTGTTTTTACATAATCAACATTGTTGCCAAGTTCGACAGACAGTTCCTTGAAACATTCATTGTATTTATTTCTCAGTTTAGCAAAACTGCTTATGTGCCTTTTTACGTTGGCTGCCTCGATTATAGTGTTTATATTTATAGCAGTGTAGACTACGTACAAATCTGCCACACACGGAGTATGACAATATTCATTGATCATTTATGTAACTATTCACTGGAACAGTTACATTTTATATTCTTACTATTTTTTTTACAGTTCACACCATATAAGTATTCCATTTATTTAAAACAGTAGGTCGTTGTCAACAAATACATTATGTATCCATCCCCTTTCCAGCTGACAATCAAAACATTTCAACAGTTAAGGTATATGATTGCAATAAAATCCAAAATATTTTGTGATTTTATTTTGATTATTCCTTAGATCTCACACATGTAATTTGTTTTCGATACTGGTTCCACATTAATATTACTGGCTGGTTTAGTGGGCACCAAAAATTGTTTCATTTTCTTTTCTCGTGCGTGTTACTCATAGCAGATAATATTTACTTTAATTGAATAACATCTTTGATTACCAGACAGGTAGTTCAGTCATCAAGTGTTAGGATGACATAGTTGCTAGTTGAGCTAACTCTGCAGCAGAATAAGTAGCTATAGCTGTCCGTGCGAAAAGCAGTCTTAAGTTTGTCCCTGTCACTAACAGCGACCTTCCTGGGCCTTATTTATAGAACTGCAAAGTTGACGTTGTGGGGTAATTCCAGACTGTTAAATGTATATGGTTAATCAGATGAAAACGTCTTGATTAACCCTGTCCACAACCATTGGTGACTGTGCCCTCAATTATTATCAAAATATTCGCTTGAAGTTTAATGTCATTAGAGTGATTTGGTGGGAAAAGGTTTCGAGGAAATGTATTTGGTGCGCCAACTGTAAGATTTGTGAGCTGATGTTGTCTAGGAACGTAAGTGGAAAGTGAACTGCATAATCCATTTCACCTCTCTTAAACAACTGCATTCAAATTACGCTAATTCGATCTGCCTTTCAGTTTTTGCGTGCCAGAATTGAAAATTTGCACGTAGTTTTAATGGAATTAGAACCCAGAACCTCCCGGAATGTAGACTTGAGCTACAAATGACTGCGTCACGTATATAAAGTTGAAGTAATTAACGAAAATAAAATTTAGTTTTATAAATAAAGTATTCATGTCCTGGGCTCATAGAGTTTGTACAACACCACGTCTCTATAGGTTACTGTAGTGTGAAACTCATGTATAAGTCATTTCTCACTGCTCGTACTTGCTTTTCAGATTTTTCTGCCATGAAAGATTACGAACTTAGTTTTATTCTTAATTAATGATCAAGTTATCTTTAAAAGTAAAGATCTTGCACATAAATTTTGAAATATATATGTAAGCTTCAATCTGACGCAAACAACCCCTCAATATCTCTACTGGTTAGATATCATGGGTTGAAGGAAAATATATTTTGTGCTTTTTCACCCTTTTGGGTGTTGAATTTTGAAATATTTTAATTTTACATCTTGGACACTTGTATAAGTATCCAATTGAAGTGTTAATCATGACGGCAGCTCGTTCAGTAGAATCAAAATTGATCATTCATTAAAAAACACACATTATCCCTGCACAGTACTGCGAGTTAGAATTTCGATAAATCTTAAAATCGTTGTACGATCATTTCTGTAATCATCTTCCTAAAGCAGAAATTAACTGTAAATCTCAACGGGTTTGATAGATTTTGAGGATTTACCTGAAACACATTCAAGGTCTTTCCACCTTCTAAGAGAGTGAATTTTGAAAAACCCTTCAATTACGTTTTAGAATGCTTTATTGGGGTCTTGTGGACGTATAAACACATTTCATAACTTTTCACCCTTTTTCACCTCCTTAGGTGTCAAATTCTGAAAATTTGTGAAATTACTTTTCAGGTAATTGAGTAAGCATCAATCTTAAACTAAAATCACGTCGCTATGTAAGAATCAATAGGATATATATATGTGTGTGTGTGTTATGTTGTTTGTGAGTTGAAAACACATTTTACCTTACCTCTTTGGGGCAGAGTTCGGGAAATTTATTTCAATGGTACTTGGGATATTTACAAAAGTATCAATGTGAAGCACAGTGCACTTCGTATCTCAATTGGTTGGATAGATATGGAGGAATAATCGAAAACACATTTCGTATTTTCATCCCCTTAATTAAAGAATTTCGAAAAATTGGTGTCCTGTCATAGACATTCGTATACGTAACCAATTAAAGTAAAAATCACGATGATACACAATTATGTTCCAAAGATAGACAATTCATAAAAAACACATTTTGCCAATTTTTACTGCTTGGGGGTCGAATTTCAAAAAATCCTAAAGCTGTTTTTTTGTATTTACGTGAGCAACATTTTGAAGTGAACTCCAGCCCTCTATCCTGAAGGGCTCGATAGATATTGATTGTTAATCAGAAACACATTTAAGGTCTTTTCTCCCCCTTTAATGTTGGATTCCAAAAAAATCCTTAAATTTCCCAATTTGCATTTTTATGTGCATCCTATTAAAGTGAAAATCAGTTAGTCGAAAACACATTTTGCTTCTTTTTATTGCTTGGGGGTCAAATTTAAAAAATTCCTAAAACTACTTTTTGGGTATTTACATAAGCAACATTTTGAAGTGAATGCCAACTCTCTATTCCGAGGATTCAATAGATATTGATAATTAATCTGAAACACATTTAATGTCTTTTCATATCCTTAAATTTAGAATTTCAAACATTCTTAAATTGATTAATATTTATTTTATGTGTTTCCCTTTAAAGTAAAAATCACGATGATAAGCAGTCGGGTTCGAGCTCTATCTACGTTATTCGGAAATACATTTCACCCTTTTTCACCCCCTTAGAGGTTGAATTTAAAAAAAAATCCCTTCTTAGTGCTTGCCTACGACCTGAGGGGAACCCCCACAAAAAATTTCTCGATTCTAGTTTCAGTGGTTTGGGCTGCAGTTTGATATGTCAGTCAGTGTTCTCTTATATATATATATATATATATATATATATATATATATATATATAAGTATGTATACATAGTATGTATATATATATATATATATATATTTAGTAGATATATATATATATATATTTAGTAGATATATATATATATATATTTAGTAGATATATATATATATTTAGTAGATATATATGTATATATAGACTACAGTAATGCATTGTTTACTCTACATATGTTAAGTTAATATATTTATTCAAGATTTAACATTATTTTAACATTTAAGGGCATTACCAAAAATAAATAATCGTGTATGAGTAACTTATATAAAATTTGTTAATTTTTTTAATACTTTCACCTGAAAGTTTAAATAATAGAGCTTATTTTGTTACATCAAACTCAAGTTACAAGAGCATATGACTGTGCAATTTAACATCTTTAAACTAAAATAAAATAATAAATGCAAGCAGTATTATTTTTCTTGTTGCCTTTAATTTGGTTCTGCGCTATCGGATCATAAAGCTGTATGTATTAAGTTTCAAGTAGTTGACTATCCAAAATACTTACTTTTTGTGGTAGGGTCTGTCTTAGAAATTAAAACAAATTTGTCAATGTTATTATCACAGTCGTATCACTCATAATACTTTTGAAAAACTTGTGAACATATTACTTGTAGACTAAATAGCAAAAATTTGCACTCACACAACCTAAACTGGTTATATATCAACATAAATCGTAGTTAATTATAAACAAGCGTGGATAGACCTAATTGCCCAGATCAGCTTTAAATCATTTCAGTAATGCATATGAATAAACACATAACCCTTTTATGACCAGAGAATACGTAAGCTTAGGTGTTCTGGCCTTTTCTTTTGGTAGTAGTACGTAGGCCTATATTTTTGCAGCTGACTGGCATAAAATCTCACGTGGACTTGACATTAAATGGTACCACTTTCTTACTAGTAAAAAAATCTTAAATATAGACTTTTCTATACAAAATTAATTTGAGTCGGCGCCTTGAAAAAACGTGTTTATATATTGGCGTACAACAAGAACCGTGTTTACCCACAAATTGTGTTAAATGAGAGGGAGTAACAATTTATTTTTTCTGTAGTACTTTTCTCTGGACGGATTACTTGCTTCTTTTTGTAGGCATTCCAAGCCAAGTTGCCAGGCGGTCGTTATCAAGGCTGAACGTTTTTCCAATTCCAGTCTTCCGAAACATGTAGTAATATCCGTTTGGCGATTACAGGCCGGTTTTACAATACCGGCGTTGCTATATTTTAATATACGCACAGAATATTAAAATATAACCACAAACACACTGACACACGAGAATCTCACACTCGCAATGGCCGTTCTTTGTTGTAGTTGCCGGTATAGGTCGACTGATAATGGTGCATTTGTTTGTAAAATTGTTATTTTACAGGGTGTCTACTAGGTCACGAAAGTCCCACAATAGTCACTAATTTGAAAAATATTTTGGTATAAGTCACGAAAATTATTTTCGTGTGTTTGATTCTTGTCGAATCGTTTGTCAAACGTGCACGTTTACATTACTAGCATTTCTCATGCACTGTGCAAGTAAAATAAATAATTAGTTTGTATATTAGTTATCATAGTCATCGACATAAAGACAACTTAAATTTAGGTATATATAATGATTACAGATTTTAAAATTGGACATTCTTCGCGCTCTATGTTGGAGGAAACATAATGAAAATTGTCTGCCGTGATGCACTATTAATTAATTCTGTTTGAACAGCTTTCAAGAAAAAGTCACCAAATTTTACTTTTACAATCTGGTAGACACCCTATTATAGATATGACATAATTTGCATAGAATAAAATAGTTACCTGAGTAATGCTGGATACGGAGATGTATTATTATATTACGGTTCCTCCAAAATAGTTACTTATTTTCCACATATAATACACATTATTTTCAATGTTGGCGATAAAATTTAAGTCATTTGTTGTTTGGGGCTGCCATTACTGTTTCATCAGGCCATGCGGTCATGTCTGGTTGTTTTAAATTGTATGTTATTTTGGCACATGGTACAAATATTGATAGTAGTGGCTGTCAAAATACGGATTTCTAATAACGGGATGGACTTTATGGTTTTTTTAATATTCCTACTGTATGAAGTACATATGTTAGTAATTAAGTAGAAAGTTAAGAGAACAGAAGCATAAGGTACATTTTTGGAGTCGGAAAATATCAGGATCTCTAAATATGTCTACCAGAGCTCAAAACTATGCAACAGTGTAACAGTTTTCTCCTATTATTCGACATACACTTAATGTTTCAAGGGCTACAATGTTTATCATCCACCAGATTAATTTAATGTGCCACAATTTATTTACAGAAACTCTTGCCATCATAAATTACTTTCCAAAACATTGCCTTTATTACAATGCCATTTTTTCTTACGTACAACAAACATACACGTGCGAGCTAAGATTAGGCAAGTGTGAGCTAAGGCTGTATTAGAGCCAGTACTCTAAGCTTAAGTAGCAGTCAAGTTTGTCCTCCCACGTTTCAAGCATGTATCTTCTGGCAGGGAAGGTAAATGGACAATTGTAAGAAGGTAGAGGGGAAGACTCGGAGAATGTGATTACAAGCATTAATGGTGGCAGAGATACACTGCTCTTCCTTTGCGAGCAACATAGCTCTTGTGATATTGAAATAAATTTCATAAAAGTCAGAGGTGCAGAATGTGTTTTGCTTCAACCTAATTTCGTAAAGCAGTCTTTGTGCGTTGTGATTTTGTGAATGTAGTGATAGTGACCAGTCTTATATAGGTACTTAAATTTAATGCAGTCATCTATTTAAGTATAGTTTCTGTCAGCTTCGAACCTACCAAAATATTACTTTATACACGTTTCTGTTGGCAGAAATTGTTTAGGTATGTATAGGCATACTTGCCAACTTTTACGATTTATCCGTAAAATGTACTAAAATAGTAGGGCTTTTACGATTTTAAAGAAACTTGTGCAATTTTACTGATTTTAGACGTTCCACAATTAAATTCACATTTTTTGTAGTCGGTAATAGCGAAAAACAGTGTGGCTCAGTTCTACCAACGTAAATTGCATTTCGATTCATGTTTCATTTGAATAATGTGTACTAAAGGCGGTAAAATAAGTTTTAGTGGGAATTCAAGTTGGTGACAATGAGTAAGTCGTACAAACCAATGAGAAAATTACGATTGAAAGCCAATATGTGGCTTTCTTCAATAGGCAGTTTCAAAATGGTGGAGTGCACGTGGTATTTGTTTGGAATTCTGCCGACGGAGTCAACACATTCTTCAAACGTGGCAGCTTTTGAGTTTGACGATGAAACACTAATTTGCAGTTCTTTTATTACTAATCACGCATATGGATACTGTTATCACATGTCAAAGTCTGAAGTTAGAAACACGTGGTGTGTGTTCGAGAGGACACCTAACCTATTCGTACAAACAACATATGTATTTGGAGCAAAATAAGTTTGTGAAGCGTACGTAAAAGAATATCGCTTTCAGTGAAATTCGTGTTTATTATTATTTGTGAAGTTTGCGAGTTGTAAATGTATTTAATAAAACATCCTAACTTATTTAAAACAAATGCTGGATTCCAAACTTTGCAGTGAAACAGATTTTTCTTTAGCAGCGTTATCAGTGTGAAATATTTATATAAGTTTTTGTTAGGTCTGGCTAATTTCATAACATAGTTGCAGGTAGTGTGTGTCTATTAAGGGAAGAGATTTTCTGAGATAGGAACAAAAAGTATGGCTAGTATTGTATTATACATATAACAGAAATGCCCGCAATACTAATAGGAGTGAAAATGTAGCAACAAAATTCGTTATGTATGGTCACGTTTTTAATGACACTGTAACATTATGTAAACCATTATAACTGTTCATATGTTTGTCTATCATAGTCAGATATTTTTTGTTATAGTAAGTGCAATATTTTTTTTTCTGTTCAAATAATTGCATAAGTATTACACACAATTATAAGATGCACAAGTTTCAAAGAATATGAAAAAAACTGAGTAGAAGTTGGTTTTACAGAATGTTTTCAAATGGGTCTATGTATGTGTGTACTTATTTAAAAATATTTCAATAACTTTCTGGAACTGTAAACCTGTTAACTTTTTTAAAGTTTGATAAATTTGCTTAAAACCTGTCAAAACGTGAGAGTGAATTTTTACCCCAAAATTGCAGCGTGCAATTTATGCTTAACATATTGTAGGTGTTTTACTAATTCTCTTTTGGCAAGTATGTACTCAGATTATTTAGGAAGACCTTTTCCTTAAATAAATATTTTGCTATTTATATGTACATTAGAACCTCGATTTAACGAAATGCCTCTGGACCCGAAAATGTTTACTCTAAATCGATGTTTTGTTAAATCCAACTTTATATGTTTTTACTCTCTCTTCCCCCCCCCCCCTTCCCAACCCAAAAAAAGTAAAGTTAAATCCTCGGGCATGTTTCGTTGGAAAAGGAGGTAATTTTAAGAAGTATGATAGCCCACAACAATAACATACCGCAGTTACCATACATAGTTAATCCGCAGCTGTAAAAGAAAAAACTTTGGTGAAAAAAAACTTTAAAAACTGCCAGTGGAACACACTTGTCAGGCGCGCGCCTGGTGAGTTAGGCCGCCCGCCTGAGCGCCACGTGAACACACGAGAAGTGAAGTTAAACACCACTGAATCATCTTTCTTTCCGTCTCTCTCCCTCTCATCCAAGAAAATTTAGGAAATTTCCATAAAATATTTTGAGAGAGAAAAAAGCAATGAAAACTGATGTAAAAGTTTGCGAGATAACAGTAAAATAATAAATACGTCCAGCGGCGGCCATTGTAACTTGACAGGCAGCCGTGCTCGTGAAATATACTAGTTGCTGCATGCTAAAAATACTTTGCACTCAACATTTTTTAGCATTTTTTTACGTTAAAAAAATTTGTTGTAAAAAGTCAGCATAAATAATATAATAACTTATTTCTTTTTATAGATACACTGGTTTTATCACGGGACACGACGGAAAATAATCACGCTGCACGCTAGCGCATTCTGACGGTGACGCGAAGCATTATCTGTGAATTAGTACCCGTGAATATTGTTACACTACACTTTATATTTTATTTGATCAAAGTTACTTAGTTATTTCATACATTTTTGGTTATTTTTTGATAGTTTCTAAAAATCCTTTTGTTAAATCGCTGTTTTCGTTATCCCAGAGTTCGTTAAATCGGGGCTCTACTGTAGGTAGTAACAGTGAATTTATTATATGAGCGTAATTCTATTTTATTGTTTAATTTCAACATGTGCTTGAAGCGTATTCTTGTTGGTACCTTTTGTAAATTTAATTGTGGGCTCAGTTTTCTTGCAATGTTCGATAGGCCCACATTTTTGTAGCAAAGTTTGTTGAATTTTTAATTTTCCTTGTTTTTCCGTGTACGTTTTGGGTTATATAATTTTTTTCGAATAGTCAACTCCCAATTATCCGCACTAATGGAGGTAGGTGGCGAACGCCTCGGATAATCCACTTTTCCCCTCTCCTAGATCTCAGTAGAAAGAAAAAAGGTAAAATTTATTCCTGCACTGAAACGCAGCAATTTAATACAGTAGACTCAATTATTTGCATTAACGATTAAGGGGTTTGTGCATGTAATATGTTTTTGTCCAAGAAAAACTCGTTAATCCATTCATGCGTTCACTGATTGATTCGCCTACTGCAACCTACTTAAATCTTCTTTAAGCCTTTAAAAATATGGTTGCGGGCATAACACAGTGTATGTAATACGAGTAAATACAGCGTGTATTTATAAATAACCAAAATTTTTTTGTGTTAATTATTGAACCTTTTGTCAACTATATAAAGTGAAGTACATTGCGTGGATAATCCGCACACGGATAATCGAGAATCTACTGTACATGAATATTTTCGTTAATTATATGGAACAAATACACATGTAATCATAGAAATCGTTAATGTTACCTATTTTGTACATAAGCAGGCCTTAAGGGTTCTTTCTTCCTATCTGAGAGTTAAATTGTGAACTTTAATAGGGATTTATACCGTAATGTTAAATTTCATTTGGTGGTGTACAGTTTTTTTAATATCACTGTAGACACACTGTTCTCTGCATGGGAGAGCAGATATTATTGCCACAGGACCTAAGATGTAGGAAAATAGTTTTGAGAGGATGTTTCAGAGTTTTTTTAATAATGTATTTATTTATTGATAGTTTCCAGGATATTTAAACACAGCCTGAATTATCCTAGCAGTGTATGTCTCACCAAGATAGTGTCAGTGATGGCAAATATGCAGGTTCAACAGGTAGTGAGACCCAAGTGTAATTTGAACATATATATTCTAATCCTTCTTGAATTTATATATGTATTGACTCTGCATTTGTGGCTGGTATTAACCATTGTTATGGATTCGCTGTAGTTAGAGCAATGTTTTGCCCTGTATAGCTGTTACTACCTTGCGTAAGATATGTAAGGGTGGTTAGACTGCTGTGAAAGGTTAATGTATTGCACATGTACTGCACCGACTATTACGAGGATGGGAACATGTGAAGTTGGTGACTGTTATGTGCTAGTTTGGGTCAATGTCTACCATTGGTGTAGGTCAGGGGTGATCGTATTGAGACCGGATTAGTTCGGTGGGAGGCATATGGTTCTGAACACTAAACCACTCTGTCCCGTCCAGTTTTTTATTTTTGTTGTGTTCAAATACTGTAGTCGCCTTCAAGGGGACTTTGGTTCAGTTCCTGACATTACTTGTTTTATATTCCATACACAGTAACTCGACAAGCCTAGTGTTGGTATTGCTTCCTAAGTAATATGACATTGACAATTCCTTCCCTGTTCCTTTACTTTTTGACCCACTACTCCGTCTAATAAACTGACTGTTAACAAAATTTAAGCCCCATTATCTAAATTGTTTTTGTTAAGATTGCTTAGTTGTTGCTGTTCAGAACTTTGTTTACTGTTTTTTTTCCTCCATAGGGTCTAGCGATGCAGACAATGCGCTTCAGGTTCGACGGGCAGCCCATAAACGAGTCGGACACTCCAATAACCCTCGAGATGGAGGAGGGCGACACTATAGAGGTGTATCAGCAGCAGACAGGCGGGGCTGCGTGTTGAGAACCACTTGTGTGCCCGCGCTTGTGGACTGGACTTACGTGTGTGTTGGCTCCAGAACACTCTTACTGCAGATTCCTGAGTGTCCACTTATTGATTTATTCCAATCTTCTTAAATATTCATTCACTGTAGTTCTTTCAAAACATTTTGTTTGTTTATTACACAGCTGACTTGTTATAGTTGGGTTACAATTCCATAGGTAAGAATCAGTTTGTAATATGCAAATTTAACCCGACATATTTGATGACTATCTTGTAAGCATTTAACGTAACTGCTTGGAAAGGACCGGATATTGACGTTAATGTGTTGTATCCTGTAATACGTAGGTTTGTCGATTTTGTATGTACAATTTTTTTTAAGTACAATATTTTCTTCAGTGTGAATATTCTCCAGTAAGTGAAAGTGGAAAATATGGAATGAAACTTATGCCGTTCTTTAATTTTTTACAGGATCAATCATTCCAAAAATGTAATTAGTAAGTTTCGAGAAAGTGTGTGTTTGTAAAACACTCTCATAACTTGCTAATAAGGAAACATGAATTGCCCTTTTGTATCAAATAAGAAAGTAGACATTTTGAGGTATTGTTGGTCTTGGAATATTGTGTGTCGGCTCATATGCCTGAAACAGAAGAGTGTGTGCCAGAATTTTTTTTTATGTGGTGTGTTTTTTAGAAATTTGCCTAGTGATTCGTGTTTTCAAGAATCCAAATTTTCTTTTAAGTAGTAAGTTCTTGTTTGTATTGAATGGCATAGTCTTTCAAGTTCATGTTGTTTCAAAGACACATTTGTACCATTATTTCAATAACTGGTTTTTTTCCTCCCATCTTGACTGTTGAAGCATTCATTGATTTTGTTGTGAATGATATTCATAATTTTAACTGTCATGTCAATTGTACACTTTGTATCGTAAAATGTTGTGTGAAATGGGAGTCGAGTTCAGGTATGGTGGCTGTATACGCAGTTTTTGATGGCAGTTGTGTATTGAAAATTTTAGGTGATTTACGAATGTATTTTAAGTACAGCTTTTTTTTTCCAACAAAATGTAACTGTACTGCTCACATACGTATGTGAATAAATCGGAGCATTTGTGTCATATGTTGATTATTATTTGTCTCCTGCCATCTAGCAACTATTGGTTCCTGGACCAAAAACTTAAGTATTTCTGCTATGTATTGTTGTCACAAATTATACATGTAGGTGGGGAAAATGTTGTGATGTAGAGCCTTAAAGGTAACCCAATTTCTATATTTTATGCCAAGTTCATTATAAAATTAACAGTTTTCTGAAAAAATTTTCTTTGCAGACTTCATTAAAAAAATTCAGTGTAGAAAGCCTGCTTGTGTGAATGCAGTATTTAAAATTGATCTATATTGTAGTAATTTCTTTAATATTGATTCATTCTGACACATTGGATTCATTAGGATGGAACCTGGTTTGATTTTGGCATGGGCATTCCTGACATGTTTGTATGGTTTCCTGAAGCTGCTCCAAGATGGTTCCCTCCTTAAGGTAGCTGCCTGGAGATGTCTGTGTGTGTGGCCTTGTTCCGTGTGTGGTTAGCACCAAAGTGCAGAATGTAATTGTACATGTTTTTTCATATTTAAAAAGATAGATTGAAGTATTATAAAATAAATCAAAGAATTTGTATTTCACAAACTTTATAGATTTTTAATTTATAAACTTGTTAAGATACATACTGATAGCATCATTTTACTCGGTACACACCACCACACAACTTGGCCGGGTAGTCAAAAACTTTCCATTGTCTACACACACTTTTTTTCTCCCGCAACTCTCCCCCCCCCCCCCTTCTCCCTTGTTTTAACTGTGCAGCACTTATGCTCAATGTTGCAGTTACAAAATTCTAATTAGCTGTGCTTCTGTTGCTCTCATACTATTAGATGGACATTGTGCAATTAACATGTTTATCATGGGCACAAAAGCATAAGATGACAAACTTCTGTTGGTATTGGGAGCTAAGAGTATTTACAGAGGTAATACGTAGTTATAAAGTCCTATGTAGATAAATGCATGTGGTATTGTTATATGTTTCCATGCAATAGGAAGATTCTAACTGGTATGAAACTGGGAATTAAGGTCACTCTTTTTTTTTTTTTTTTTTTTGTGAAAATTATTATTTGAGCCTGAACAATATCAGATATCTGTTTGACATGTTTGTTTAAAATAGTTTTCGCAGTGTTGGCTTATTTTTTCTACACAGTTAATAGTATGGATTTAGCTCCTTATGTTTTTTGTCTCAGCTGAATCTGTAGGATTCCTTGTCGTGTAAAAATAAGCTAACATGGCAAAAAACATTTTAAACAAAGCTGCCAAACAGATTCGTGACATCTGCTCTGGTCTAGGCTTAACAAAAATTATCGCAAAAATAGTAGGAACAGGGAAGCAGGGCTGGGCTTTCAGAATTGTAGTGAGGTTTGTATTGTGGAAGGTTTAGTCTTATAATTAAAGATCCCAAGCGCTAATATTACTGTATTGCTGAACTGTTCTACTCCCAAACTGTTTTCTACATAATTTTACTATGAAAAATTGTGTTGATGTCATTGTACGAACAAATGTAAAACCCCTCTGTACTGACCCCTTTTACTACAATTACCGTTCTATGACAGAATTTTTTTGGTAACTGTGGGTGTCAAAAATATGGGTGATACAGTATATATTTATGACTGCCGCTCTATAACTGTCCTGATCTCTGTAACCACTATGTCTTTTTATAGAGAGCTTTAGAAACATGTAGAACAATAGCACATGTGCTTTACTGTGTCACGCTTCCTGTGAATTACTTTTTAAAAAATAAAGGTACTGTGTAGTCATATAGAGGTCATTCAGAATAAAGTGAGCACTAAAGATTTAACCTTTGGAATATAAGCCAACATTATAACAACAGTAACATCATTGTTTGTATGGTTGGTCGCGAATAATTGCATGTAGTTCCGTGTATTTTCTTAATACAGCTTTAGTGAAACAACATCAAATGCAAATGACCTCTCTGTATTTAATATACTTTAAAATATATTTAAGTTCTTACTGACATACCTACTGACTGTATAATTTCATTTAATTAGCGCAAAGCAACGCAACTGAATCGATTATCGTTGGCACATGCCACTAATGCTTCACGCCACAGAGGTAGTGTAAAATTTCACCGACAGATGTCGTCCGAGTTAGGTTTTCACCGCTTGGAAGCGAATTGCGTCATTCAGTTTGTCCGTTGTGTAATGAATATGGGTTTCTGATAAACACATTCAAAAGTATTAGAAGTGACGTCTTTCATTGCTGTATGCTGAACGGAACTTGAAATCGTGAGTTGTGTGTGTTTTTAGTGGCGGTATTAATTTAAAAGTTTGAATATACTGTGCATGCATTTCATAATGGTAATAGCGCCGTTAGAATAGACACAGATAAACCAGTGTTATAAGACGTTTACTCGCATGGATTTATAAATAAGATTACTACTGGGTATAGCACATATTAAACCCCGTGCATTTAATACGTACATATTGTAGCTAAAATTTATCGGCACAGTGTAATGTAACTGTAAACATGTACAAGCCTATGTAAATAAAAGCACGTGGCAATGTTGATGTTTGCATGTAGCAGAAAGACATAAACTAGCAGAAATTAGAAATTAATCAAGGCTGTTTTAAGTGCTCACTTTATTCCGAATCACCTGTGATAAAGTACATCCACACCTCAAAGTATTGCTCCAATATGTTCTAAAGTAATAGATTTCTAAGTAAAACTATGCTACTTGGATTTATTGTGACCTAAGAGAGTGAATTATGTAGAAATAAGTTTTGTGCCATCTAGAAGTTGTTAAATATCCCTCATGATGTTACTCCATAAGTAGAGCCACGAGAATTTGGCGAATGCAAAATAAAATTAAATTGGAAGATAAAACTGCTAAAATGCGAAAAAGTGCCTTTGATATGATAGTATACAAAATTACGTCAAGAACACAAAAAAAATACCTTGCTTTATGCTCCCAAATTAGACAGGATATTTTCCTAATCTAAATGATCAAAGTGTTGATTTGGCTGCCTTTTTTAAATTTGAAAGTCATTAGCAACGTTTACATTTATAGCCGAAGATTTGGAGGTTGTAAAGAGAGAGTAAGTTTGTTTTGCTCGGCCTCTCTCAGGAGTTGGAAGAGTTGGGGAAAGTTGACCCAGGTCAAAAAGAGTTGACAACTATCGGAGGAGCGAGGAAAACGCCTATTGCGTTGATTTGATGGCGGAACTAGCAGACGTATTTAGAAATTTTAATAAACAATAATCATAAGAAGTTCCTACAGCTGCACCAAATAATGCACTGTAAATTATAAAGTGCCTTCTAATGAAATTATGAGAAGCTAGAAAAATATACTGTACTAAACTTAATTATTCTGAGGAATAATAGTAATTCGTATGTATGTATTTATTTATTATTCCGTTGAACTACATTAAGTACATAACAGTACAGTAGCATGGGAATGCGTCAAGTTAACAGCAATTAAAACCCTATGTACAAGAAATATAATTAAACCCTCACTGAATATACAGTATAAGTACACCAGGGGATATACAAGTCCAACATCAAGGAGAATGATAACTTAACGATTTTTAATAACTTGAATTACTAACCACAAAGAAGAAAAATTCGTGAAAGGATCTCATCATTTACGGGAATTAAACACATTCTGCAAATATTAACCAATTTTTGTGAACTGTTTTTAGAGGTTAATAACTACATGCAAACAACACCATAGCACAAAACTTTTATTGGTTAGAATAAAAAAAACCCTTATTCAGCTGCCGCAACTTTACTGTCGTCATCCGTGTCTCAAATAATACTTATTTTCTCTATTTTCAAGTACGGCAGCGAAAGTAAACTGCGCAGTCAACAGCAGTATGCTTGCCGTAACGTCTAGCAGACGATTTGCTCCTACTTGCCCTCGCAACCATGGCCAAGACCGTGCTCACAACTCTTCCTCTCGAGGAGGAGCTAAAAGGGCATGCTCTTTTTGACTGGGGGTCTATTCACTAAAGGCCGGTAATTATAAATGTATTTCGAAGTACAACCAATCTCCCTCCACCCAAATCTGGTGTTTTGCACATTATAGACCTCTTTCAGAGAGCGGTGGATAGCCGGCGAACAACGATTCGCCACCAAGTTTCCACTTTTTGGGAGATTGCAGGTGAATGATGGCCAGACCTCATTCGGCGAATCACCAGCTGTTCTCTAGAGACCAGTTATGAAAAATGGCGAGGAATTTTAACGAATTCATGTGGCACATGGATGAAGTTGTCAACTATTATGAATAAATAGACGACCGACGACATGCGCGACTACCCAAAATATATATTAGGGACATGGAAGATCCCTTTTCAACTGCAGTTCATCTGCGCGATACATCGCAAGCATTACATTCTGAAGTGATTTTCTCCCACATTTCCTTTTGTTGTAATTGGACACGAAGTCAGTTTTCTTATTTGTAGTTATGTTGTATTTTTTATCAGGTCAAAAAAAATTGCTTTTTCTTTAGGAGTGTATCGCACTGTCGAATTTTTTTATCTTCCATAGTCAAACTTTTTCGTGGCTACCTTCAATC
>PNEQ01031386.1:17876-35864 GCA_003012365.1 Medauroidea extradentata
TCGCGACAGACTGCTGCGTTTGAATGGGCGGACGATTTATTTTCTTTAAATAGTCAGAAAATAACTTATATAAATCATGGATTCGGCGGTGTTTGATAAGTCTCAGACCAAATAATGTTCATGGAGCCTTGTTTGTCTGTATAAATGTAGACGATCTGTTAGTTGGAGAGTTGAGACGATGGCTCATGTACTGTGGCTTACTATGGGGGGGTAGCAAAACCGCATTTTTAAAAAGGACAAATACAAAAATAATAGTATGTGTGCATGTATGTGATATTAAAACAATACCTACAGTACCTATTTCATCTAGGCAAAGCTGCTGTGGAATATTAGGGCCTGCTGAAATCGTGGACAATAGTCAGAATATTTAAAATGTTGAAACTTTCAGTGGTTGTGAGTGGTCGTTGTTTGTCAGGTTTTGTAGGGCTAAGTAGTTATTTATTTCATTTCTTTCATCTTGCAGACTATTTGGGTGTATCTTTATTATTCACATAGTTTATTAAAATTAATAATGCCCTACTTTATACCTTCCGAGTCGAAATTCGGAATTACGAGTGCACTTTTTTTAATGCTTGTCTTCTAAGAAAGTCGAATGGGTTGAAGTTAACTACTGTAACTTTATTGCAGTGTTCACAGACACTACCCTGAAAGGGAATGGTCAAAAAGTGAATGCTTTAGTTATAGGCCCAAACATTTTAGCAGCCGTCTGGGGCTGTGATCTAGTCCTCGGCTCAAATTATGGATAGCGACCACGAGTGACTAGACTCTTTACAGGGATATTCGGAGTAAAACGAAATAATATCATTCATATGTTTCTATTAGCGATACCTAAACTCGCTATTGCAAGTACCGTACATGTATTTTTGTACTATTTATACAATGTTAACCAGTCCAAGTAACACTATTCATATGGCATTTTGACGAACGTTTGTACAGAAACAGCTGATGCTCGGAGCGATGCTCATCTTGTGACGTCACCGGCCAAGTCGTCTATTCGAATAGCTCGTGCATGCAGCATAGAGAACAAAATTGTTTACAGTCTATGGAGTAGAAGCCTTTGAGCTAATTTGAAGCCGGCCAACAGACGACGTTTAAAGACAAGGATAGAGCTAGTGGTGGCAAAAACATGTAAATATAGCATTGAGCTGAATGAAAATGTTTTAGTTTTTTGTTAACTACACATTATGGTGAAAGTTTGTGCAGTTCTTGTCCTTACAAACATATTCGATCGTTGCGGAGGATTATCTTTTAACAGGTAAGAAACTTTTATTTAAATTCATCAAGTTTATAAAGTACATACAGCGAGAGCTAATTAGGTTTTTTTTATATTTCTGAAGCAATTGTAAACTGTTGTGTACGATTAAAATAGAAAATTTGCGCGAAATTTTGTAAAAAATTACATAATTACATTGCTTTCTGCTATTGTTTTGCCACCCAAAATATGGTGACTCGTGAAAAATAACGTCCTGCGCATGCGCAGTTCGAAAATGATCGGCTTCACATGATAACTATTGAAATGTAAGGCAGCTGCCACTCCATAGACTAATGCCTCCATGGTCTGTAACATGGAGGTATTAGTCTATGGAGTGGCAGCTGCCGTACATTTTTTGTGTTGATCAATTAGGTCCTGTAATAGGTAATACATAATAATTGCAAATAGAAATTTTCTTATATTTGAGGAGTGGATTAAAACAACCCTCCTCCAGTAGATAACAGTAGGTTACTAAAAATTGAAGATCACTGGAGCAAATAATTATAACCCATTAGACAGCCAATGTAAAAATTTTATATCTGTAAGTTTAAAAGAAATACTTATTTACAAAATACGTAGGTAGGCCTACTTTACTTTAAACTGCATAATAGATGATGAATTTATGTAGGCCTAACAATTTTGTCCAACTTTGACATATAGTACTTTATTACAGCTAAGCTGATAACTACAGGAATCATGGTTATCATTATTTACTCCCAAAGGTCTTCAATAAGTAAATTTAAGGATATTACAGAGACATAAATGTGAAACAATCTATAACAAAGATATTTAAGATCAATTTTTTTTAAAACTTTTTTGACTTAACTATCCCCTTAAGAAGAGCTCAAGGTAGCGATCTTGTGATTAGCTCTCACAGAAGCATTCAGATGCGAGTAGTTTATAACAATAATAGAAAAACATTAAGTTAGCATAAATTATGTGTAAGAAACTAAACAATTCAAATTAGTAGTATATGTGCATAGTAAAGTTGCAGGTCGTCTGTGTAGCCAGCAATCAAATAAGTATAGGAAAACATACAAACAACAGTAAGAGAATACATCAACTTGTGTAAGGATTATTCTCGTACAGGTTTCAATCTGCCCCACCTCAGTTTTTTTAAGAACAACCAATTGCACAATTATGTCACCAGAATTTAGATATATTATTTAATACAGAAGATTATTCACTCATTCTCGGGTTTCACATAGCAGATAGGATATATAGACTAAATTTATCAATAAATGCAGTAAATAATAATAATTTTCTTCCAATTGGACAACCACCTGGTGGCAAGTTTCAACCACTTCCTCAAATACTTCTCAAACCCCTCCTAAACTTTTCAGCCACCTTCACCAACTCCAAAAATAAATTCCACTCTACCATTAGATGTTCTCGCCAGCCAGCCAGATGGGTGAAGGATGAGTGGGGAACGCTGGGGCAGTTTGGATAATATGAAGATAATTTCAGACTGTCAAAGATGATAAGAGACAGGCTAGACCACAGTAAATGACAAGAGAATGGTAGAAAGACTGGTAACATGTATAGGATAGTGATTGGTGGAAAGACTTGATGTGCACTAAGTGGTCATCTTGAAAAGGGTATCTATAAATGTTGTCCTGCCTACACTGCATTGCGTTTGGTATTGGCTATGATTGCTAGGTAGTAAGGCAATGCATAACTCTAGAAGTTTTGTTGGTGAGAGCATGAGAAGGTAGTGGCTCTTCTAGAGTGAACTGTACTAGAACTAGAGTTAACCTTGACTCAACGAGTGACTGCTGAGTGAACCATAGAGGAAGAACTCCAGTGCAAGCACAGGGAGTCAAACTTTAACATAAATAATACTGGTTGTCATAGGTTGATACACAAGGTAGTTAGATGAAAGGAGACGAAAGGTCAATTGAGTTTCATAGGTTGTATTCAAGTATTGAACAGGTTGATACACTTGATACAGACATGGGTTTACATCACCTTCAGCATTCGTTTCATGGGGTTACAATTAGACTTAGGTCATACACAAACGGGTACAGGTAGATGCGACATCATTACAAAGATACAACGAACAACAAGATGACAGCAAGGCGTATGCTGGAGAGTACAACTAACTCGTTAGGGCACTTCGGGCCATGCAACAAGGATTACTGGATACAAACACTTACAAAGGCACATCGGAAATGACAATACTGGGGCGAAAGTTAGGCCTTACTCGTGGCCTGAGGTGATCACTCTTGATCCCTGAGAAGTTACAACATATCTTGGGCCTCTCTGAATGATATGGCTCGGCGGCCGAAAACTGACAACATAACAAACTTATAAGGCGATCACTCTTGATCCCTAAGAAGGCTACAACACATCTGTGGCCATTCTGAAATGACAGGTTCTGTACTGTAAGTGTGCAACAACACATTACTCTTAGCGCGTCAGGGCATGGAGACAAGAGACCATAGCGTGACGTTAGGTCTCCATGCTTGAGCAAGGCTGAACCGCGGTCAAGCTGGCTTAGCAATCAAACCGAGCCGACCTGGCGAGCATAGGAGCGTAAAGGGTGATGAGATTGGGTAGGAGGGCTTAGGTGGCAGGCTACCGCCACAACCCATAAGGAGGGAGCGAGGGCATAGGTGGCTGGTTACCGCCACAACCCATTAGGAAGGAAGGGAAGGAGTGCCAGGCCGACCCGGCCCGAAGGCCGAGCCGCTGACGACTGACTCTCTGGGGCAAAACGCCAGAAGGGCAGAAGTACCGCTAGCAAAATGGCCGCTCGAGGCAGTCTGCTGCTGCAGTAGCAACACCCGCATACACGAAAATACTCGCTCGGGTCACAAAAATACTCAACTGGGTAAACAAATATCTCGCCTGACATAAATTACGCTCGTGTGGCCGTAAACACTAAGATTAATACATACAAGTATTTATATCACTTTTAGACATATTTAAAGTAATAAACAACAAATACAATACATATTTATGTGCGTATTTCCCGTTATTATTTATTACTGCACTTTACAGAGTCTTGTGCACTGGGTTGGTAACACTGGTGAAGCACTCGGCCGTGTTTGTAAATAAACATTGGTAACAAAGTTTGCCGGCGGCAGTTATACATGGAAAATAACATTGGATAACACTACGACGTAAGTAAAAGTTGTTTTACAAATAAAGACGGCGACCTGTGATCTTACTGGCACATATAACACTGGAATAAAATAAACGGCCCAGTAATACACCCCTGCGCCTCGCGGCAAGTTGGACTCGCCCACGCAGCCAACTTCACCGCCCAAATATCTGCACGTGTTCTCCCCCAAACATTTTCATGTTTTAGTTAATCAGTAATTACCAGTGTTGTGTCATAATTATTATTAAGCAATTAACGTAAAAATTCAGTGTCTAATTCTTTAAGTGTCCTGTGGTTCAAAATTTCACATAACTTTAATTTACGTAAACTCTCAATAAACAACCCCGTTATTCAAATTTGGGACTCTAACCCTCAAGCTGTGTTATTGTGAGTGTTTTGGGACTTTGCCCTTGTTTAATTTAGTGATTTTGTGTTTTTCGGCGAGTGCTTCCCGTGCTTTGGCGGCACGACGTCATGCACGCGGGAAGGACTCGCCAGTTGGCATTACGCACAGTACGGTGCACTGTCCTGCATGCAGACAGACCAGGCTGTCACACACTTTACGCTTCAAAATGTCACTGTAGTTTGGTTCCTGTTTAAAGTTTGTTTGTTGTGCTGCGCATGCACACGTGGTTGCACACAGTATATTCCAGTTGGCAGCTTCCCGTCTTGGCCAACACTGTGTACATGTCCGTGCAGGTACATCATCGGACGTCACTTGCAGCGGAAAGTCCTTCCCGCGTGCATGACGTCGTGCCGCCAAAGCAATACAACGAGGGATGTTTGTCGGCCGTTGAAGTGGTGAAGGCACACACTGGTGGCGCAATATGCGGATCCGGCACTAAACCCGGCCGGTGGGCGATGCTGTTAAGTTAAAATTCACCTCGCGGACGAAAAATAGAATTTAAGTCATGCCCATGGGTGACGCGTTGCAGGGGTGAACGGTACAAGACACCTCCGGGCGATATGGGATGGCGTGGAACGAATTTAGGGGACTGTTCCTGTCGCAATACGGGGAAGCGTTCATGTCACTACAAGCACAAAGCCGACTCGCGCTGGAGCCACAGGGGAACGAGCCACTGTCAGTGTTTGGGTCGCACAAGTACAATCTACTGCGCAAATACCAACCACACCTTAGTGCACGACAAGTGCTTACTACCATCGCCGAAACCGCTGGCCCAGAGTTCCGTGCTTCGCTAGTGCCACTACTGACGTACGAGCCAGAAGAGTTCATAAAGGCCACCGCACTGTTCGGAAGAGTGACGCTCCAGCCGCCCGCGACACTGCGCGGGAGCGGTGGCGCTGACCGATCCACAACAGCCTCACAACTAGCAACACCAAGGACAGCGGCGACAGGCGGCAAGCGACAACGTGAAAGGAACACAAGTTATGGGATTGATTATTCTGTGGGTGATGTGCATGCCAACACGAAACAGCGACGCTCGCTAGACTATTCCAAGCCACCCCCGTTCCCATGTCATTTCTGCCCGGGCAACCAGTTGCACTGGCATAAAGACTGTCCTAGGGTGCCGGCAAGGCCAAGGCAAGGGGACAAGAATAACAGGTCCCAGTAGGGAACAGACAGTAGGGGCCACGGGACCTGATGTCACCGTGTACCCCAGTGTCAATGTAAACAACCAGACACCACAACGCGCTCTACTCCAGCAAATCCATAGTAGACACCATCCATCAATCAAAATTTTAGTAAGCGTAAACAACCTCCGCTGTTATGCGCTAGTAGACACAGCGGCTTCACACAGTTTCATTCGGCCAGAATTTGTTAATACCAAAACCATGTTGAAATTCAATCAGCGCGTTCAGCTAGCTGCCGAGGGCGCGAAGTGCAGAGCGATAGGCCAAGCCACCATTGTTGTACACATCAGGGACCTAGAGACAATAACAACTGCTTTGGTAGCACCGGAGTTGAGGGAGGACGCCATTTTGGGCCTGCCTTGGCCCACTGAACAGAACACAGTGGTGGAGCCCGCTGCGAGATGCATACACTTGGGCACTGTTGAACGCAGAACCGCATACAGTACAGAGGCGAAAACAAGGGAACTTGCCACCACAGTTAGACTCGAGGATATCTCAAACTAAGTACCCCCAGCGTACAGAGAGGCATTTCAACGGCTTTTAGACGAGAGGAGCGAAGTATTCGCAGCTAATGATATCCTGAGACGTACTGCGGTGACGGAACACCGAATCGACCTCACCACCCACAAGCCTATTTACACGCCCCCAAGGGGCTACTTGCCACACCAGGCCAAAGTTATTAAGAAACAGATCAAGGAGATGCTGGCAGACGGAGTCATTGAACCGGCCAAAAGCCGGTACAATTCACAAATAACGTTAGCCCCCAAGAAAGATGGCACGCTGCACTTTTGCGTAGATCTGAGATGCGTGAATCTCACGACAGAAAACTTGTCCCCACCATACATCAGCGTCAAGAATGCTCTAAACGCCATCGGATGCGCGTGCGCGAAAGTGTTCTCCTCCCTAGACCTGCGAAGTGGTTACTGGCAAGTTCCGGTGCGGCAGGACGACCGGGAGAAAACCGCATTCACGGCCCCAGACGGCAGCCAATACCAATTTTGCGCAATACCATTCGGCCTGAAAGGAGCACCTGCGACGTTCCAAACGATGATGGTGCAGGTACTGAGCGGACTGGACGGTGAGTTCACATTAGCCTACCTAGACGACGTGCTCATATGGTCGAATACCTGGGAAGAACATCTAATCCACCTATCGCTCGTCCTAGAACGCCTGGGGTCTTATTCTGAGTTTCTGTTTCCTACGAAAGAAGTTGTTACTGAGCGATAGTCGGTTCCAAACGACTGTTTGGTATTCTAAGTTTAAAACGGGTGTCGTTTGACGTCACGAGTCCGGTAGGAACTTACCAACTGCTCGCGAGTAGTTGGAAAGGCTGAATTTCGTCGGTAACTCGCAATGACGGGTATATGGCGACGTTGTAGTTATATCTGCTATACTTACACATGGAAAGGAAATGTTGTTTCTATCTCAACGACTCGGCTTAATTAAATGGAAATAATAATTTACCGTAACTGCCATAATATCCACAACTATATTCTTCTTATTTGTGTACTTGCGGGACAAGTCTCTTCTACGAGATATCTAGCAACGTGAGAAAATGTTGAACAAAACAATCCTTTAGCAAATACACGTAATGAGATTAAATAAGTAAACAGCTGGAAAACAAAAGACGCGTATATATTTGATATTCGTTAAATCTATAATTTTGATTGTTTGAAAGCATTCCCAGAGTATGTGAGTTTGGCTCAGATGGATGCGGCGTGAGTTAGCCTTCTAAATTGTTTTTTTGGATTCGTGGTTCAAATCCCGGTCACTCCGTGATTTTTTTATTACTTTTCAAAATTATAGTTTACATGTGTAGAAGATTAACTTCTTTGTTAAAAACTTAACCATGTTGTTATAACGTTGCTTTTACACATACGCGCGCACGCGCACACACACAGAAATTGGCCTACACACCCATCCATGTTTTTTTAATTTTTTTTTATTTTGCCCATGACTTCATTCGCGTAGTTTTAAATTTTGGAAAATTCTAAACAATAGGAAAATATTGTGTTACTCATCGTTAATGGCTATTTTAGGAACACTTAAAAGTGCTTCGCTAAATTTTTGTATCCCTCGTTCTGCTTGCTCTGTTTCGCCACTCCCCTCCATTTCTTTTATAATAACTGTTAACATGTTATTCTATTCTTACCTCCATGATATGTAAAATTTTCTGTCAGTAACCTTTGAGGGTGCATGCATAACCCACCAAAATTTAATCGAAATCGGACGAATGGTATAGAAACGCATACGTTACATGAAATAATAATAATAATAATAAACACGCATATATTTTTTTTCTCCGATCAATAGAGCCTATTGGAAACACTTGCACATGTCTGAAGTTAGGACATAATTACTGTCATTTTCCCACAATTAAAAAAAAATTGAAAATACGAACTGAAAATGCACATCTTCGTAAATACTGTAGACTAAGCTTTGAACATTTAGTCAACTCAATAAAAAATATACTATCTAGGACGCTTTTTGTACAGGTTTTATAATTATTATGTACTAAAAATATTTACGTTTGTTAGCAATCCACTCCATTCTGTCAGATTATATAATAACAGTAAATTAAGTGTAACAAAAATTCTATATGAAATAAACAATTTATTACAAAAGAATAAATCACGTACGACTATAACACATCATATAAAACAACTTAAAAAAAAGTAAAGAATCGATCGAGATTTGAACCACAAATCCTACAGCAGCTAAAAACAAACACGCACGCTATACCACTCCGCTACTGCTACACGGCGGAACAGACTCCAAAAAGAAAATATGAGAAGAATGCTTCGGTGTTTAAACGAAAAACGTTTAATTGCGTATTATTACCCGTTTGAGTTGAGGAAATGTTTTTAAGTTATCAACATTAATATTATCTATTATTTGACACCTGCATAAGTTCATGAAAACGCCTAAAATTAAGAAAAATGGTCATACACACCTGAATGTTGCAGTGCCCGCCATCTTGGCACGCTGCTTGAAAAAGTCGTTAGAGCCGAAGATACCCGAACGCGCTGGCCCTCGCGCCGACTAAAACTCTGAATACGGATTTTGTGGACTGGAAGGGAAACGACTTTTTCAGTAGGCCGCGGCACAGTTGCTTCATACCGACTATTGCTTCGTAACCACGAAACTCAGAATAAGCCCCCTGGCCATCAATGGGCTGACATGCGCAGTACCCAAATGCCATATAGGGAAGGCCAACATCGAATTCCTAGGCCACATGGTCAGCGAGAAAGGGATTGAAACCAACGCCGAACACCTGCGTCTAGTAGAGGAGTGCCAACCACCAGGCACGCACAAACAACTGCGCAAGTTTTTCGGCCAGATAAACTGGCTGCGTTAGCACATACAGGGGTTCGCGACCATAACAGCACCCCACAGAGAAGATACAGTTGGACCGCGGAGGCGGACAAGGCGTTCCAAGACATTAAGATTGCTTTCACGAGGTGCGAGACCCTAGCCCACTACGATTGTCAGTGCCCACTGTACCTCCAGAAGGACACAAGTCAAGAAGGGGTCGGTGCGGTGCTGTTCCAGTACGGCGATACAGGGGCACGACGCGTAATAGACTTCTCGAGCGCCAAGTTTGGCCCCACAGAAAGACTTTACCATGTAAACGAGCAAGAGTGCTCAGCAGTTGTATGGGCGATGAAACGTTACAGAGCATACTTGGAATACCAGAGATTTATCCTGCGCACAACAGGTGTCTCGTGTGGCTGCAGTCCATGCGCGAAGCGCGCAGTAAACTTGCGCGGTGGTCGATGGCACTGCAGGGCTACGATTTCGAGGTCGAACATATAGCGGGGAATGACAACCAACTGGCCGACGCATTGTCGCGGGCGCCGCGCACCGACATCATCGTGCGCGACGTGACGGACTGGGACGATATCCTGCCGCCCGGACCGCAACCAGCTGACGCCCAGCTATATCAGCTGATAGCGGAACCGCAAGAGGCCAATGTTAACAACCTGTATGAGGCGGTTATAGCGGCGCAGCGAGACTGTCCCACATGTCAGAACAAACGCCAGGAGTGTGCGAACGCGTTGGTACACCAGTGGCGGGTAGTCGACGAACGAGTAGAGACACGCCCTCCCCTTCGGGATGGACTGTGGAGACTGTGCCCCAGGGTGAGCGCGGGAACGTGCTACGACACGCCCACGATGGACACTTCGCCGGACATCCGGGCGCGTGCCAGACCGCCTGCAATGTAAGCTGCCTGTTCTACTGGCCAGGGGTGACCCGGGCGGTGCAACGGTATGTCAGAGGCTGCCAGACATGTAACAAGTACAAGTTGCGAAGAACCGACAGCGAAAAACAGCAGCAGCCACGTCTGCCGGAGCGCCCCTTCGAAACTGTCTCCTAGACAGCATGGGCCCATACCCCGTTCCACAAATGGCAAGCGCTTCATTTTAGTTGTGACGGACATGTTTTCGAGATGGACGGAAGCCTACGTTGTTCCCAGCACACGTGTTAAGAACCTAGTGCGAACACTGGACACGGAATTTTATGCAAGATGGGGCTACCTGAAGGTCCTGCTTACGGACAACGGGTCACAATTCACCAGGGGGAAATGGAGACACGCCTGTGGGAAGTGGGGTGTTTACCACCATACCATGCCGGTGTACCACCCGAGAGCCAACCCCACGGAATGTCGGAATCAGGATTTGAAGACGCAGCTCCGACTCCGTGTGGGGAAAAGGCACGAGACCTGGGCCGAACACCTGCCCGCAGCCCTGTTCACTCTTAGGTGCCGGGTGAACGCGGCCACCGGACAATCACCAGCAGCGGCACTACTGGGGTGCAATCTCAGGTTCCCAGGAGAGTACAAGTGCACCGCTGTCAGCGAGGGGGGACCTGGAAGCCCTGAACTAAGAACATAGAGATGGCAGGAGCGGCATGCGGCGATGAGGGCCAACCAGGAGCGCTACGGGCAACAGTGGCTCAAGGCCACGAGACCCCCACCCCCGAACAGCTCCATCCTGGACAGCGGGTGTACGTCAGAGCAAACCTCCTCTCGTAAGGAAATAACAAATTATTGCACACGTTTTGCCGCCAAGTGGAGCGGACCGCACCAGGTTGTACGAGCGTGCGGCAGGACCACCTACCTCGTTTGGCGCCACAACGGCCGAGTGAACAAAATACATAGAGCTGATCTGCGAGCTGCTTATGGCAACGGGGGCGGAACGCCCCATGGCACCACGCCCCCCAGGGCAGACCCGCCAGACAGGGTGCCACCTAGCACCCCGCGTGCAGGAGACGGCCCCCCCCCCACTGGGTGCGTAAGGCGCCTCCTCGCGAGCCGGACACCGCCGACGACGGCACTAGTGAAGGGAAGCCGACGCGGTCATCTGAACAACGTAGCAGCCTAAGAATTACGGCGGGGCTCCACGAGCCCACCGACGGAGTCGTACGCATCTCGGCGGCTGGCGTCGAGGCGCCACATGCCGACGCGGACCAACACCGCCCCCGAGGCGCCATGCCTGGGGTGGAGGTAACGGGACTGCCTGTTCAAGACAGAGCCCGAGGAGAGACCAGCGACGCCGACGTCCAGCTGCTGCTGGCCGAAGACGACAGCCAGGCACCCTCCGGCCTGTTGCAGGAGATCAGACGATATGACACGGAGGTCGACCCGGGACCAGCTCCGCACGAGGGGGCGGGGACAGGGCGCCCTCGTCGCCCCTCCCCTACCATGGCCGTCCAGGACCCAGCTCCGCAGCCACCTCTGCAGCACGACCTGGGTTACCTGGACCCTGGGGACCACCTACGGAGCGAGGATGGCCTACTGCCTTCCCGCCGGTCGAGACGAACGGGACGTGGAGTGCACCCCGGGTGCATCTCCTGCCACGATGGTCTGGCCACCCAGACGAAGGCAACGGCACTCCGCACTTGTCAGCCACCCCAGCCAAGCAGGTACTTCCTCCGCACGCGGCCAGCCGGCCCCCGGAGTCCCTCTTGCTGCAGGTAATGCGGCGGCGGCGTTGTGATTCATAGATGGGCTCCCAGGAGGGGACGTTTGATGCGGGTCGTTCCACAACTCCCTCTCTCTGAGCCCGTCGTGCGCATCAAGCCACCATTATGGAATGGGCCGAGCGCCCGTACAGCCACGACATGTGGGAACGCACACGGCCATGTGGACACACGAGGTAGCGGCATCCAGACGCCACCCCCGCGACGCAGGGTGCCACCAGTTTGTGCGTCGGCCCCAAAGAACTGCCATTAAATGGTAGGAATGTGCCGCCTTTACAGGAAGCGACGCAAATTAACGTTAAAGTTAAACACTTCATAATAGCACTCCCGTGCTTGCTCCGTCAATGGTAGTTACGCCATTTAGCAGGCAGTAATATACAAAGGCCAGGGGTAAGTGTGTTCCATGTGTACTGTGTCTCTTTTAAGCCTTTTCGTATTTAATCGTAAACCCAGTAATAAACCCCTGTGCCTCGCGGCAAGTTGGACTCGCCTGCGCAGCCAACTTCACCGCCCAAATATCTGCACGTGTTCTCCCCCAAACATTTTCATGTTTTAGTTAATCAGTAATTACCAGTGTTGTGTCATAATTATTATGCAATTAACATAAAAATTCAGTGTCTTAATTCTTTAATTGTCTTGTGGTTCAAAATTTCACGTAACTTAAATTTACGTAAACTTTCTATAAACAACCCTGTTATTCAAATTTGGGACTCTAACCCTCAAGCTGTGTTATTGTGAGTGTTTTGGGCCTTTGCCCTTGTTTAATTTAGTGATTTTGTGTTTTTCGGTGAGTGCTTCCAGTGCTTTGGCGGCACGACGTCATGCACGCGGGAAGGACTCGCCAGTTGGCATTACGCGGCGGACCGGGACGGTCGACGTGCTCGTCACTCCGGGCCCTTCAAGACTTTGTGTTAATCAGTAGTGTATCAATAGTCATATCTTCATCTGGAACATTTTCTTTAACTTTGCTGGCCCGGAGGTGTACCGTTCACCCCTGCATCTCGTCGCCCAGGGGCGTGACTTAAATTCTATTTTTCGCCCGCGCGGTGCATTTTCACTTAACAGCATCGCCCACCGACCGAACTTAGGGCCAGATCTGCATATTGTGCCATCAGTGTGTGTGTATTTTTGGAGCATGGCGCTTTTCTAATAAATACGTTTCCAACTACAGGTTCGTATTGATTGCTTGCCGCTTCACGGCCATCAGGGCGCGGGACCCTTCAACCTGCATTCCAGTACTATACCTACAGTGTGTTTTATGTGTGTACTTTTCTACCTTAGTGCTACGGGCGTGGGGAACGTCATTAGATTCCCCTGCGTAAGTAACTTAGCGTCGTAGAGTGGGGAGTATTCTTGCCACGCCACGGCCGTCAGCCACGTGGCCCTGAAACCTAGAGTCTCTGCTCTCATGAGTGCCCGTTCTCTCTTAATGGGCTGGCGCACCGAGCAAACAACACTTAATCACGACCCCCGCTCATGTCAAGGAAATGGTTAAAGGGTTACATTTTAAGAAGGTTCAGGAAAACTCAACCTGAGTCCTGAACTTCAATACTTTTATAATAATGACTGGCATATAATGCCTCAAAAATTGGCAGCTACCCTATATGTGAGAATTTAACCTATGATGACCTGAAGCCTTATAGAAATCATACTAGGATGGTTTTTGGTACAATATATTTAGCTAAACTTACATATGTTGCAAATTGCTTTGAGCAGAAAAAACACTTGTCTTAACACAAAGATTTACACTTCAATAAACAACACCAAAAACAAACTGATAGCACAATATCATGTAAAACACACTGCAACATAATTCCAAGTCTTTGTGGCAAAGTCATCTGGAAACGATGCAGCAACAACAATTGGAAACTTGCAGCAACAAAATTTGGAAACGTGCAGCAAAGACATCTGGAAACACGCAACAAAGACATCTTGAAACGTTGCAGTAATATTTCCCTGCGACATTACAGGAATGTTCTCCTGCAACATTGCAGGAAGTTCCCTACACAATGTTGCAGGGTCACCACGCAATGTTGCAACAATGTATTCACACAACATTACTGCAGCATCCTCATGCAATGTTGTAGCAGCGTTGTGACGTTAACAATTTTGGGCGAAACGTTGTAGCAACATTGCCTCAATGTCGCTATGCTGTATGGGATGAGGGTGAGATTACCGAAGCAGCGATGGAATAAGAAAGGCGGGAGAAATGGGAGTTCCCCTAGAAAACCCTCCAACCAACGGCTACGTGCGCCGCGTTTCCGCATGCAAAAAATCCAGGACCGAGCCCGGAATGCATAAAGTCGGAAGCGAGGGGGGCGATTAAATATCGCTTTTGAGAGGTGCTGCGCAAAATTTGCACCTGCGCTGCGTTGCTTTGGTATTAAATATACAAATACGCAGGTGCGAGGGGTCACGTGATGGCGCAAAGTGCCTGAAAATCTGCGACTAGCAAATGGCTCGACGCAAGTATATCTGCGCCCTTTGCGCATGCGCATTGGATAAGTTTCGGGTGTGTGAAAGTGAATTAACATAAAAATTGGATATTTTTATTTGTATCCAGTGTTCTATGAACTTTAATTATTTACATTTTCGTGTACACATTTCACGATTTCAGCTTTTTATAGTTACGAAGTACAGAAGAATTACGAAACTGAAATGTTTTTTACTAAAGAAGCATTTAAAAGGGCAACGATTTATCCTTTCCCCGGAATATATTTTAAGGGTATTTTTACGTGGCACACGGCGAGAAAATAGAGTTGCGTTTGTGACGAGGTTATTTGTACCGTTGAAAACTTTGCTTAAAACTTTTATTGTAAATAAATAGCGAATATGTTTTGCAAGTACTTGTTTGGCTAATTGCTTAGAACAGCGACATTACCTTTCTGTTTTCCTTGCTTGGATAGGGTGTTTCAACACCACATCTTTCTTGCCGACTTGTTTCCACATACATGCTTAATATTTAAGAGTGATTCTGTTGGGATTCTCTTTATTTCATAAAACGGGAAGGCTATCATTTTTGGTTTAAGTCTTTCGTGAGACTTGCTGTCTACACACATCACACCCTATCTCGGTGAACATTGAACTTACAATAATCTAGACCTAATTAAATTTATTGCAGTATAGTTGTACGAACACTATTCGTATTCACTACTCATTAGCAATGAATTATTTAGAAATAATCAACTTATCACGATTTACGAGTCACTGAAAGACGAATGCTACATGAATAGCCCATTAGGTAGTAGGCCTACAGTCACAAATACCATGCCAGACAAGTTAAAATAACTTACGTGAATTTCGAAACTAGGCCACTCAAATTAATTTCAGTACAGATATAAAATGTATACATAGTTTTTGCTCTAATCGCGTCACACGTCTATCACTTTAGGCACTTTATTTTCCGTTAGCAACATAAAGTATGTAAAACCTGGTTACAGACGAAAACCACTCTGATGTGTTTCAATTGTGTTACAAAAATGCTGCTCTCCATAAATAAAGCACTTAATTATTCACGAACACAAAAATGAACACACGCATCCACTACACTAAAATAACCACGACATTATGGAAATTTACTTTTGCACTTCAAAACACAGCTACGACATATACACTTGTAATGAAAACTTTGTACCGTACCAATTTTCCTTCATAATTTTATATGAACCTATACTTCTTGGATCCTTGTTTAATCACGAGAAGGCTACAAAATTTGAGGTTACGAAAAATTTAACCAAAACATTACTTTTAGCGCGAGAAATGTTCACTGCTACATGGAAGCCATATATGCATGTAAGCACGCGGGTGTGCAGACAGCTTTTGCCGTTCAAGTGGCAGTGAGGATGATGTTACAAATAATCTGATTGGCTTGTGTAAGTAGGAGAGGGGAGGCAGTTGCGCTGAGCCAAAATAGGCTCCGCCCTTTGCGTCTTGCGTTTCCGGGTATATTTAATTCCAACTACGACTCAAGGCAGGTGCAGAGCAGATTTCCTTGCGTTGCGCTGCATCGGTGCAAAATGCAAGTGATGATATTTAATCGGCCCCCAGAAGTCTGACCACCCCTGTATCACTGTGGCGTTGCTGGGATAAATATTATTTTTATTATTTGTTTACCCACGTACAGTTCAGCCAAAGGCCGGTTTGCAACAAGTATGTGAATCACTACAATCCATTTTACATCAGTACCTACTTAGGAATAAAAAAAAACACATTAATGAGACATGGCCATACATAAATTTTAAAACTATTGCAATATAACAATTTTTTACATTTAGTACCCAAAGGTAAATAAAATCAACTGTGCTATTACAGTGAACCTGAGTTTGGCTTCTTAGGATAGTACTTTAGTCTGTCGGTCATTATCATTTTGGCTGCTAAATACATAAACGATTTTCTGTACATAGACGTGCCATGAACCGGAATTCTCAAATTGTTTTTGTGACGTGTAAAATGTCCGTGATCAAGCATGAGTAGTTCTAATTTATTATAAAGATATTTTGGTTGTTTAGACCTTTCGATTTTTGCAGTCTACCTGGAAAACTGTCGCAGTCTTCGATTGTCCATGTCCAGCCAACCAGAACATTGTAAATATTTGGTTATGTTCTCCCTTCTCTTTAAATTGTAGATATATCGCAGACAAGCATTCTGTAACTTCTGAATTTTATCTTTAAGTGACTTTTCTATTCCTACAAACATACCCGAGCAACAACTTAACAGGGATAGATCCAAGAAATCACAGACTTTAAGTTTTAAATTTATAGGTAATACAGCACATGTTTAAATCTTTGTAGGTATTGAGCCGATAGTACGCCGTTTGCACCAAGTCTGCCATCTGCCTGACCCAATTCAGATTCACATCCAGTTTAATGCCTAAGCTCTTGGCTGAGAGTACCTCGAGGATAACCTCAATATATATTTTGATGTCTGGATGCATCTGCGATTTTTTTAAATGATATTTGGTGTTCCAATTTTTGTGTAAAAACTTTCGCTCTTGTTAATTTGAAGGCTATATTTACTATACCAACTACTATTTTTTTCAAGATCTTCATTTACTTTACAAATTGTGGGTTATAATTCATTTGGGGAACATGAAATGTACGGTTATGTGTCGTCTGCATACTGGGGGCCGATTAAATATCACCACTTGCGTTTTGCACCGACGCAGCGCAACGCAAGGAAATCTGCTCTGCACCTGCACCTCGGTTCGTAGTTGGAATTAAATATACTCGAATACCCAATACGCAAGGGGCGGAGCCTATTTTGGCTCGGCGCAACTGCCTCCCCTCTCCTACTTACACAAGCCAATCAGAAAATTTGTAACATCATTCTCACTGCCACATGAACGGCAAAAGCTGTCTGCACACCCGCGTGCTTACATGCAGATATAGCTTCCATGTAGCAGTGAACATTTCTCGCTCTAAAAGTAATGTTTTGGTTAAATTTTTCGTAACCTAAAATTTTGTAGCCTTCTCGTGATTAAACAAGGATGTAAGAAGTATAGGTTCATATCAAATTATGAAGGAAAATTGTTACACAGTTTTCATTACAAGGGTATATGTTGTAGTTGGGTTTTGAAGTGTGAAAGTAAATTTCCATAATGTCGTGGTTCTTTCAGTGTAGTGGATGCGTGTGTTCATTTTTGTGTTCGTGAATAATTAAGTGCTTTATTTATGGAGAGCAGCATTTTTTTTTTAACACAATTGGAACACGTCAGAGTGGTTTTCGTCTGTAACCAGCTTTTACATACTTCATGTTGCTAACGGAAAATAAAGTGCCTAAAGTGATAGACGTGTGACGCGATTAGAGCAAAACCTATGTATACATTTTATATTTGTACTGATATTAATTTGAGTGACATAGTTTTGAAATTCACGTAAGTTATTTTAACTTGTCTGGCATGGTATTTGTGAGTGTAGGCCTACTACCTAATGGGCTATTCATGTGGCATTCGTCTTTCAGTGAGTCGTAAATCGTGATACGTTGATTAATTCTAAATAATTCATTGCTAATGTGTAGTGAATACGAGTGGCGTTCGTACAACTATACTGCAATAAAT